>JAPQNM010000037.1:4179437-4184437 GCA_029783475.1 Metacarcinus magister | reverse complement strand
ACACTTGGGATGGAATGCTATGTAGTGTGTATTGCCTGCACACTAAAATACAACATGGACTGGTGGTGGACTTACCTGCCTCACGTCCATAGTAGTGGCACATAGCCCCAAAGGAGTGACCATAGCCAAACGTGCGGTACTTAAGAAGGTCTAGCTGGGCAAAAAGTTCATTCAGTTCATTGGTAATCTCTGAACACTTAGCTCCTGGACGAATGAGTTCCAACCCTCGTTTGGCTACTGCCACATTGCCTTCCCACACTTTGAGGTGGGCATCACTGCAGTGGTCCAAGAACCAGGTCCTCTCTAGGGATGTGTAGTACCTGGAAAAAGTATCATCAATGTGCAGCAAGTACAGTATACTAAGTTTGGATCATGTTATTGTATTACATTAATGCTGGTTCATGTATTTGCAAAGATAAAGTCAAACTGAATTTTTTGTCTTCTATGTTACAAACCGTTGGCGCCAGTAGGCTTTATAGAGGCAGGATGAACATGCCTCTTGCCTGTTATTTGGCGTAGGTTTTTAGATTTTTTATAATGACGCCTCGAATGTTTACGTTCTCTCTTAAATATGTTGAGAACGAAGAGAATTGCTTAACCATCCTAGCATGAGGAGCCTTTTTTACCTGCCATCATGCACCTGTACATTGGGATGATCACCTGTAGAAAATATTCACACCTGTACTATATCCTCACCCTTGTATCATCGGGAAACAGTTGAGAGACAGGATGTCACCTTTCTGAATCCTGCGTGAGGTGACCGGGTTGTGGGCACCATCTGTGTTTAGGCCAGACTGGAACCACACCCATGCTGCAGAGATAAAGGTGAACTGGCTTATACACACTAACCTTGAACAGCAGACAGTGATGAAAACTATCACTTTTAACTGGGCTATCAGTTTGAGCGGCAGTTGCCGTCTTTGTTTTGACTTTCATGGCTCGGTGATACAATAGTAGTACCATTGGACGGTAAGTTGGGCGCCACCTTCGGCGCGCCCAACATGCAGCTGGACGCCATGACTTACATTATTATAAAACATTCATAACTGTCAAAACGCATCACAATTTTGTAAAATATCATCAACATGACCCCTACCCTAAGATTTTACTCCATTATTTTCTTAAAAGTCTTAAAAATCCAGGAAAATTCATGCATATCGAAAGAGCGGCGTTGAATTGACTTGTGTTCTACTGAGTGCCTCTCTAGTTATTAAAGTATTCAGTTTTTCAGTACTAATAAATGTGAAGGGATCACCCACTGTCCAGTAGTTCACTGTCAGGATAGATCTCTGCAATGCGGCGCACCATGGCCTGCGTGCCAGCCAGTGCCACCTCATACTCTGGCACTCCCTCGCCTAGTGCCTCAACGCACGCCCATCCTCCTATGTCTCCTGTGGCTACACTGTTCTGCGAATAAAAAACACAACGTTTACGGGAGGCAAATGGAATATGAATGTGGCATCTGCAACCTTATAAACAAGCACGATGAAGATAGAATGTAAGTGAAGTGAAGGCGGGTAAGGCAACCTTGATCACTGCGATTTCCTCTTTGCTCTTGATCATCCTCATTCTCATCGTCGCCATGGACACATCGGTGAGAGTTGGGCCGCCGGAAAGGTGGTGCAGCAGCTTGTGCTGCCTCTCTAGTGTGAGATGATCGTCCTCCACCCCAACGATGCCTTTGGTTGGTCCAAGCTCCTCAGCCACGGCCCTGAAGAAGTTATCTTGCTTCCAGTCTGTGTAGACTATGTTGTCCTGTAGAGAAAACAAAAAATTCCTTAAGGAGTCTAATGATACTTTAAATTTATTTTACGATTTGATGTGCCCACAAAGTCCATAACATTTTAGGTGAACAAAATTAATGACAACAAGAAAAAGGTCCTGCTTTCCATTCATCCTACTTTGCATACTATGGAAGGTGCAGAGATGCCACCAACTGTTTGACAGTATTATAATGATATATGTGGAAAGGGGAGCAGTTGGTAGCCCTGTGCCTCACTCCGTGGGCGGCTGGGTAGGTCACGCTCTTACCAATCCTGTATATTTGTGCTTAGTTAAATATCATAAGTAGCAGCAGAACATCTTTATCTACAACCTCGCAAGAACAAATATTAACTAGTATATTGATGGCATCGTCGAGATATACATAGTTACCTAGTTTGGAAGTGTTATTTAATCACCTCTCTGCTTCTACTGTGTGTGTGTGTGTGTGTGTGTGTGTCTGTGTGTGTGTCTGTGTCTGTGTCTGTGTCTGTGTCTGTGTGTCTGTGTCTGTGTCTGTGTTTCTGTGTGTCTGTGTCTGTGTCTTTGTCTGTGTCTGTGTCTGTGTCTGTGTCTGTGTGTGTGTGTGTGTGTGTCTGTGCGCGCGTGCTTACGTACCCCTGGAGAGCGTCGCCAAGGTTGTCCATAGTCGATTAGAGATGATATGGTGACATGTTTCTCAGGCGTCACCAACAGTCCGTAAGGTCGGCCGAAGGCACAGTAGGTGAACCCTCCTGTAGGTGGAACAAAGGAAGCCAGGAATCACTCGCTTGATGATATAGTATTACCGATGTATGTGGCTGTGTAAAGTTCGACAAGGGATAAACTAGGACTTTTAACTTGCCGTAAGGTCGTTGCTGTGGTTGTCCCGCACCCACCTGTGTAATAGTTAATGTTGTGGATGGAGGTGAAGAAGCAGGCAGCTAGACCCTTCTGTTCCATGTGGTGACGCAGGCGGCTCACTCGTCCCTCCACCTCCTTGGTGCTAAACAGTCCCAGCTTTTGCTGTTGAACACGTAATGACACGACAAAAATGAAAACACAGAAATATCGAAATGGATGTCGGGTTTTTGTTGTTGGAGAGTAAGTTTGTGTTATTCACCATGGTCTGGAAGATCACGCGCTAGACTCTTGATCGTCAGCCATTACCCTTCCCGAAGGAGCTCATAACTCATAGAGATGGATTTATGGGTAAGGCTGAGACCTCTCACATATCACACACATCCTTGCTGTGTTGGGGTTCGATCCCTGTCCACAACACTTCTGTCCTGTCTGCCTTCAGCTGTTGATCAGTTCCATAGTTTCACCAATAGATGGGCGGCTGCGGTTAATATGTTATGGGAAGAATAATGAAAAAAATAGAACCAACTTAAAATAGCTTGAATAGTCTCTCTCTCTCTCTCTCTCTCTCTCTCTCTCTCTCTCCTCTCTCTCTCTCTCTCTCTCTCGCTCTCTCTCTCTCTCTCTCTCTCTCTCTCTCTCTCTCTCTCTCTCTCTCTCTCTCTCGCTCTCTCTCTCTCTCTCTCTCTCTCTCTCTCTCTCTCTCTCTCTCTCTCTCTCTCTCTCTCTCCTCTCTCTCTCTCTCTCTCTCTCTCTCTCTCTCTCTCTCTCTCTCTCTCTCTCATCTCTCTCTCTCTCTCTCTCTCTCTCTCTCTCTGCTCTCTCTCTCTCTCTCTCTCTCTCTCTCTCTCTCTCTCTCTCTCTCTCTCTCTCTCTCTCTCTCTCTCACCTTTTCTCCGTTATGAGTGCGCAGCGTGACTGTATCTCTAAAAGTGTTCACATCATTGCTGGACGCACGCCTTCCAAACCCCTGCCACGCCCTCGCTGCCCTTGCCAACACACCCCCAGCACGCCCACACATGCCCACACGCCCGCTCGTACCCACAAGCATCGTGAAAGAATGTTTTTCCACTGGGCGAGGAAGATGCTGAAAAAGGAAGAATGAAAGAAATATTTTGTTAAGCATTTGGTGTATCTCATGTTTGTTATATTTTCATTTTATTATTCTCTTTACTGTTTGGTTTATTAAATCATCAGTATTGTTGTTTCCTATTCTATTTTCTGTGTTGTGTTATTCTCTCTTTCTGTTCCGTTCTTTCTCAGTCTAGATTAGATAGTGTAGCCTCTATCACAAACAGTCTCGTAAGGACCAGCGGACCTGTTGCTGTTTGTTCTTCCTATGTGTTCCTATGTGTCCTCCTCCTTCTCCTCCTCCTTCGCCTCCTCCTTCGCCTCCTCCTTCACCTCCTCCTTCGTTCTGAAATAACCTCGGAGGAAGAAGCGTATGTAATAAACAGTAGTCTATAATAATACAAGTTTACGTAGTGGCTGTAATAATGTCTGTGTGTCGGGTCTTGTCCCTCTAATTTGAGATGATTATTCAGGTCAAGAAGAGGTCAAGGTCACGAAATATATATATCCTGGAGAAGGAAAGGGAAGGGAAGAAAAGGGAAGAGAGAGAGAGAGAGAGAGAGAGAGAGAGAGAGAGAGAGAGAGAGAGAGAGAGAGAGAGAGAGAGAGAGCGCGAGAGGGAGAGAGAGCTGTCTCGGCCCTCTGCTTTGGAATATATATATATCAATGATCTGCTGCACCTCATCCCCAGTGCGAGAGCATGCGCCGTTGACATCACCCTGACGCAGAGCTACAACCCACATCATCGCCTGGGGCAACATGTGGCAGGTGAAATTTGCCCCCCATAAAACTCAGCTGCTCCTCGTCTCCAGAACAAACTCAACCCTGCGCCTTAATTTTAACGGGGCACCACTGGCGCCACAGGACGAGATGGAGGGTTTGGGGGTCACCTATGATCGTGGGTTGACCTTTAAAACCCACATCGAACGTCTTGCCAGGGAGGCGTCCGGAAAGCTGGCTTCTCTAAGGAGAATGTCATGGTTCCTGGATGCAAAAGGGCTGGAGACACTCTACAAAGCACAGGTACGCTTATCCCTTGAGTTCTCGTGCCTTGCATGGGGTGGAGCGGCCAAAAAACACCTATCCCTCCTAGACAGAGTGCAGGATCGTGCAGCGAGGCTCATCAGGGACCGTGGCACCGATCAAGAGCCACACCTGCACACCCTCCAACACCGCTGTGACGTGGCAGGACTCACAGTGGTGTTTAAGGTGCAGGTAATAAGTGTGAGTGACTTACTGGACCTGAAACAGCCTCAACGCCTGAGTCACGTCGCCACACGAGCTCTCGTACAGACTCCTGGTGTGCTGTTGATGCAACGTTGTAGGAC
>JAPQNM010000037.1:4156937-4174437 GCA_029783475.1 Metacarcinus magister | reverse complement strand
AATCCTACCTAACGTGTGGTACGGATTAGCAGATTGATTTTTTTGTTTATATATATATTTTGTTTATTTATATATTTTTGATTGTTTTAAGATTTACTGACAATACCGAGACGTGAGGTGAAGTTTGTGTTCTATCTAAGTTATTTTGGGTGATAAGAGAGTAATATATCTTTATCAATGCAGGTAACTATTTCTTTATGTATTTATGTAGTTAGTTAGGTAATTAGACATTCCCGCGTTATATAGACATAATTATATACACAGAATTATATACACAGAGTTATAATTGTTGAGTCTATCCTGTAAAAACTTATACATATATTCTCCCCTATAGATTTGCAGCTCGTTTTCTGTTTGCATTCTTAGAGGCATTTGGCTAGAAGATGAGGGTAGGTGGATGGGTGGGTGGGGAGGAGCCTTCTCGCTTTTCTACTCTGCTTTCACACCAGTAGTGAAGAACAGTAGAAGAACACGAAGGAGTCATGAAGTAGGAGTAGTAGTAATGATAACGAACTTCCTGTCTCCTCCTCCTCCTCCTCTTCCTCCTCCTCCTCCTCCTTGGTGTTTTGCTTCTTATCCTCCCCCCTCCCCCCCCCCTTCACGCCCACGCAAGGCTCTGTAGTGAAGCTTGTGGCCAAGACAGGACACAGGGAAGGGGTGAAGGAAGGGGGAGGAAGGGGAGGGAAGGGGAAGAAGGGGAGGAAGGGGAGGGAAGGGGAGGAGTAGTAGCACCTGTGAAGGGGCGACAGAGCGGAGCCAAGATAATATGCAACCCCCCTCCCCCCCTTTCCTCCCCCTTCCTCCCCCTTTCCTCCCCCTTCCTTCCTTGTGGTAGGGAGTGCATCACCCTGCCAACTATCCTTCCCCCCCCCCTCACTATCTATCACCACCCCCTCCCCTTCCTCTCCCCCTTTTCCTCCCCCTTTCCTCTCCTTCTTCCCCTTTCAAATATCTAACTAACCTCAGATAACCCCTTCCCCCCCCCTTCCCCCCCTCCCTTCCTCCCTCCCTTCCCCCCTTAATTCCTCCCTTTTATAACCTCCCTCCTTCCCTTTCTTCCTAATTCCTTTCTTCTTTCTTTAACCCTTTCTCCAATTACTCTTTCCTCCCTCTACCTCCCCCTCCTCTCCCCTCTACTCACCCCTCTCCCTTTAAATACCCTCCCTTTACCCCTTCCCTTGTCCCTTACTACGCCGCTAATTCCCCTCCCCCTCCCTTTCTACTCCCCTTCCTCCCCCCCTCCTTCTCTTCCTCCCTCTCTCCCCCCCCCTCTCCCCCCCCAAGAACCGGTTTTGTAGAGTGAGGCAAAACGGAGCTCAACACACACACACACTACTCTCTCTCTCTCCTCTCTCTCTCTCTCTCTCTCTCTCTCTCTCTCTCTCTCTCTCTCTCTCCTCTCTCTCTCTCTCTCTCTCTCTCTCTCTCTCTCTCCTCTCTCTCTGCTGTCAGTGAACTCGGCGCCACCTAATAGATTGTTTTTATTTATCTATTTTCGTTTCTCGTTCATGATTAAGAAAATACTATTGAATCCGAATTAATTCTTCACCGAACTATCTATCTCTTAATAATTCCTGTTCCCGCGGCCGATACGAACTGGAACCGAATTCTACATCCGCCGAATATGTAAACTTGACACCGGCTTTAACGGAAATCTCTCAAAATACTGCAAAAAAAAAGCAAGAAATTTTGAGTTAGTGTATATATATATAAAAAAAATAAAAAAAACATTATTATGGTATTAATGTTATTTTTATTTTATTTTTATTGTAACTTGTAAATAAAAGTGATTTGATGAATTTATATATATAGAAAAAAAAACTTGTTGAACGTAATGTAGAAAGAAAATTGATCTGTTTACCTTATAAGAGAAAGGAAAGAACGGAATTGGATTTGTTTACTGTACACAAGGGATAAAAATAGGGAAGGTCGTGTTTTTATTATTTTTTCTAGAGAATGAAAACAAAAGACGATTTACAAAAAAAAATGATATGAAAGAAAAAATTTATAAGATGTCGCATTTGATTTTTCTAGCGAACAAAAAAAAAAATATTTATTAGACGAGAAAAAAAAAATGTGGTGTTTATGAAAGCGATGTTCCTTTGTTCATGTTAATAATGCGTGTTGGAAATTCATGGCCAAACGAAGGTGGTGGTGGTGGTGATGGTGGTGGTGGTGATGGTGGTCGTGGTGGTGATGGTGATGATGTTTGTTGGCTACGTTAGCAAAAAAAAAGAGTCAAAATCACATTCACAACTTCACAAAACATCATAAACTTCAATTTCCACGAA
Source organism: Metacarcinus magister (assembly GCA_029783475.1). Classification (NCBI taxonomy): domain Eukaryota; kingdom Metazoa; phylum Arthropoda; class Malacostraca; order Decapoda; family Cancridae; genus Metacarcinus; species Metacarcinus magister. Next base: position 4,172,146 of record JAPQNM010000037.1, on the reverse strand, counting down.
TAGGTTGGTTTTTTAATAGAACCTTAAACACATTCTCGATAATTTGTTCGTTAGGCTGAGAAGGTGTCACGCTGCGCCACGCTCTGCTCTTCTGTTTTGTCTGCTTGGAATGTATGTTGACTGTCTCTACGCCACTCCAACGGGGATGTACGGAGAAAAAAAAACATACATAATGATAATACCAATAAAATAATACTGATAATGTTAATAATTGCTTAGGGTAGGTTAGGTTAGGTTAGGAAAATATTCAAAATCGGTGTTAGTGTTGAAGGAGCAATAGTGGGGAAGTTAGGTTAGGTTAGGTAAGGTAAGGTAAGGTAAGGTAAGGTTAGGTAAGGTAAGGTAAGGTAAGGTTAGGTTAGGTAAGGTTAGGTTAGGTTAGGTTAGGTTAGGTTAGGTTAGGTAAGGTAAGGTAAGGTTAGGTTAGGTTAGGTTAGGTTAGGTAAGGTAAGGTAAGGTAAGGTTAGGTTAGGTTAAGTTAGGTTAGGTAAGATAAGGTAAGGTAAGGTTAGGTTAGGATAGATTAGGAAAATAATAAAAATCGGTGTTTGGGGTGAAAGAGCATTGATGGGGAGGGAGGGAGGGGAGTGAGGGGAGTAAGTAAGGGAGAAGGGAGGGGAGTAAGGGTGAGGGGGAAGCATCTTGAAGGGGGAACTACTCCAAATGATGATGGTGATGAGAGGAATGCGATAGAAAACGACCTTGGCTTGTGAAGTTATCTCATATATCTATTATCTCTCTCTCTCTCTCTCTCTCTCTCTCTCTCTCTCTCTCTCTCTCTCTCTCTCTCTCTCTCTCTCTCTCTCTCTCTCTCTCAAGACTATTTCTAAACGATTGAAATACTATAAATGTAATGATATTGTCACTTTCTTCTATTATCGCCAGAAAGTATAAGTAATGTGATTGTATAAGGTTTAGAATTAGAGGATTTAGGTTAGGTTGAAGGTCGTTACTTATAATTTTTGGGGAAGAAATGAAGGTGAGGTAATTGTTTGACCTTTTAGAGTAAGTTTTGAAAGCAATTAGTGTACATCAGGAAGTCTGTTTTGGGGAAGTTTAATGAAGGTTTTGTTGCGTAATGAAGGAAAGAATCTGAAAAGAATGATGGAAGTTATGTCATTATGTCCCTCCGTTCTTCTTTATTTGTTTATATTTGTTTTTTGTTTTTGTTATTCTCACTTTCTATCTATCTCTCTTGCATTATATTCATTTTTAGTCACATTATTTTCATTTAATTGCACTTATCTTTTTTTCGGGTAAAGTTTTATTTATTTTATTATTATTATTATATCTGCTCAATCTTTTCTTCTTATATACTTTCCACCTCCCTTCGATCTTCAGCCTGTATTCATCACACTCTCTTATTTCCACAGTATGCATTAAACAACAACAACAACAACAACAATAACGATAAAAATAATAATAATAATGATAATAAGTGGAAAAATTAAAACAAAACAGACAGGATTCAAGAAAATTAACACCAAAACAACGACGATAAAATCAAAACAAAAAAAATATAATAAAATAAATAAAAACAATAGATTCAAGGAAATAAGTGAAGATCAACAAAGGTGAAGATAAACAAGAGTGAGAAAGGTTCATAGGAAACTCTTATTACTCTTAGAATAATCATTTACTTGGCGACCTAAACCTTTCCTGGCGCCTCCACTCACTGTCTTTGTCTCTCTCTCTCTCTCCGCCGCCACCTTGATGCCTTAATTAAGAGTAGCACTATGTAGGGTTGTGGTGTTCAAGGAAAGGTGTATTAAAGTGCATTGTAAGTAGTTAAGTAGGTAGGTAGTAATGTTAAAATAGACTTCCACACCCTGCTTCTATATCTCCTAATGTCCTGGGTTTTTTTTGCCTATTTTTGTTGTCCCTTAGCCAGCACCCTTTTAATGTAAGAAGAAAAAAATAATAATAATAAGGTTTGTAGATAGGGAAGTTGTGTAGTAAGTAGGTGGTGATGTGGTAGTGTGTGTTGTTGTGTTGTGGTGTGGTGTGTTTGTGGTGTTGTATGTTAGGTTTGAGTGCTTGTAGAAGGATGGGATGAAGGGTGATGATGAGTAAGGAAAGAAGGAAGGAAGGGAGAGAGGGAGGGAGGGAGGTATTAAGGAAGAATGCAAGATAGTAATTTCTTTTTATTTATTTATTAATCATTTTTTCTCCTTCATCTTCCTCTTCTTCTTAGTAATACTCCTCTTCTGCATCATCTTCATCTTTATCTCCTCCTCCTCCTCCTCCTCCTCCTCCTCCTCCTCCTTCTCCTCCTCCTCCTCCTCCTCCTCCTCCTCCTCCTCCTCCTCCTCCTCCTCCTCCTCCTCCTCCTACTCCATCATCATCATCTTAGTTCGTAGTGAAGTGAATCAATGTATATAACTTTCTGTGTCTTCATCTTGCGTTCAATCTTCAAGCTTCCTTTTAAAGTCAGCTTGAGGAGAATGTCATCTGGTTTGGAGGCTTTCAATGGCTTCTTTAAATGGCTCTGTGTGTGTGTCTGTGTGTGTGTGTGTGTGTGTGTGTGTGTGTGTGTGTGTGTGTGTGTGTGTGTGTGTGTGTGTGTGTGTGTGTGGGGGCGTTTTGACCAGTTAAAAATTTGGCTTATTAGTGAGTATATCATTTTTTTGTTTTCTTTTTTGCAAGCTAATGAAGAGCGAGAGACGTGTAACAAGGAAGGGATCATTGGTGTTGTTGTTGTTGTTGTTGTTTGTTGTTGTTGTTGGGTGGTGTGGTGATAGTAATGGGATATTAATCTGAAGGCGTGTATGTATATTTATGTTCATGTGTGTGTGTGCGTATGTGTGTGGGTGTGTGTGTGTGTGTGGTGGACAGTGGCACTCTCGGGAACTGTCCACAAGCAAAGTAAAGTAAAAATAAAGTAAAGTTAAGGGTTAATGGGAACTTGCAATGGTGTTTTGACGTAGTAGTAGTAGTAGTAGTGGTGGTGGTGGTGGTGGTTGTGGTTGTGGTGGTGGTGGTGGTGGTGGTGGTGGTGGTGGTTAGCGTGTGACTTGTAATATAAAGTAACAAGGAATAAAGCAGTCAGTGTTTGTGATACGTCTGACCTTGGCTCCAATCCTTATCACAGAGGGGCTCCAGAGTGGTCAGTGAGACGCCCTACTACTACTACTACTACTACTACTACTACTACTACTACTACTACTACTACTACTACTACTGATACTTTTTCCTGCAACTACTACTAACCTAACCTAACCTAACCTAACCTAACCTAACCTAACCTAACCTACTATTACTACTTCTACTGATATTTCTACCATTTCTACTGCTACTTCTACTGCTACTTCTGCTGCTACTGCTTCTGACTCTCTCCCACGCCCTTCCCTCGTCTGCTGGGTCCAGTTGGCGCCATCACTGATAAAGTCTTGGTTAGATAAGAATCAAGTTGGCATGTTTCAGTTGTTTAATGAGTCTATTGGGGAAATTATCTAAGAGGAGTGTTTAATAATTTATGTGTGTGTGTGTGTGTGTGTGTGTGTGTGTGTGTGTGTGTGTTTGTTTGTGTGTGTGTGTCTCTCGTTTTTGTTTGTTTTTTTAGTTTAGTTTATGTTGTGATTTATCTTGGTATTTTATTGTATTTTCTTCTTCATATTGATTTATCTATATATTATTTATCTATTTGTTTACTTTTATGCGTGTTCATTTCTTCTTCTTCTTCTTCTTCTTCTTCTATCCTTTGTTTTATTTATTTATTTTGTTTTTGTGTTTGTATATTTATTCTTATGTTAGTTCTTGTTTTGTATTAAAGGCAAGAGAGAGGAAAAAAAAAAGTGTTATATTCACCGGGGGTTTAAATGTCGTCCTTAACCCATTCACCGTTATAATGCAAAAAGTTTCTTGTATCGCCTGTGATCTAATAATTTATGATTTTTCAATCTATACATTGAATAATATGCTTAGGATAGTAAATTTCTCCTGGTTTATCCGATTTGAACAGTAGCATCAACACATCGTTTAGTCTTAAGTTACATAAGTTATACAGCATTGAAGTTGAATACAAAACGATTTCAAAGCCATGATACGAGGGAAGCGCGTTGCCAGACGTATGATACGTCACTCACCTCACCATATATATATATATATATATATATATATATATATATATATATATATATATATATAGAGAGAGAGAGAGAGAGAGAGAGAGAGAGAAGAGAGAGAGAGAGAGAAAATGAGGAGGAAAGTCATGTTTTTATATAAATATTAAGTTTCATTTTACTGCGTAATTATTAGTCATAGAACAAATATTCATAATGATGGTTGTAGAGTTTAATTAGTTGTATCAGATGCTGCAGTGATATATCCAATATCTCTAATAGCTTTCGAGAAAATGAGGAGGAAAGTCATGTTTTTATATAAATATTAAGTTTCATTTTACTGCGTAATTATTAGTCATAGAACAAATATTCATAATTTCAGTTTTACAGTTTAATTAGGTCTATCAGATGCTGCAATGATATTTCCAATATCTAATAACTATCAAGAAAATGAGGAGGAAATTCATATTTTTATATAAATATTAAGTTTCATTTTACTGCGTAATTATTAGTCATAGAACAAATATTAATAATGACAGTTGTACGGTTTAATTAGGTGTATCAGATGCTGCAATGATATTTCCAATATTTCTAATAGCTTTCGGGAAAATGAGGAGGAAATTCATGTTTTTAAATATATATTAAGTTTCATTTTACTGCGTAATTATTAGTCATAGAAAAAATATTCATAATTTCAGTTTTACAGTTTAATTAGGTGTATCAGCTGCTGCAATGATATTTCCAATATCTCTAATAGCTTTCGAGAAAATGAGGAGGAAAGTCATGTTTTTAAATAAATATTAAGTTTCATTTTACTGCGTAATTATTAGTCATAGAACAAATATTCATAATATCAGTTGTACAGTTTAATTAGGTCTATCATATGCTGCAATTATATTTCAAATATCTCTAATAGCTTTCAAGAAAATGACGAGGAAAGTCTTGTTATTATATAAAAATACGGTATTATTTTACTGCGTAATTATTAGTCATAGATCAAATATTCATAATATCAGTTGTACAGTTGAATTAGGTGTATCAGATGATGCAATGATATTTCCAATATCTCTAATAGCTTTCGAGAAAACGAGGAAGAAAGTAATTTATAAAAAAGTAAAATTCAGTATTTATTAGTACTAGTGAAAATATTCATAATGACAGTAGTAGATTTTAATTTGGTCTATCAGATGCTGCAATGATATTTCCAATATCTTTAATAGCTTTCGAGAAAATGAGGAGGAATGTCATGTTTTTATATAAATATTAAGTTTCATTTTACTGCGTAATTATTAGTCATAGAAAAAATATTCATAATGAGAGTTGTACAGTTTAATTAGGTGTATCAGATGCTGCAATGATATTTCCAATATCTCTAATAGCTTTCGGGAAAATGAAGAGGAAAGTCATGTTTTTATATAAATATTAAGTTTCATTTTACTGCGTAATTATTAGTCATAGAACAAATATTCATAATTTCAGTTTTACAGTTTAATTAGGTCTATCAGATGCTGCAATGATATTTCCAATATCTAATAACTTTCAAGAAAATGAGGAGGAAATTCATATTTTTATATAAATATTAAGTTTCATTTTACTGCGTAATTATTAGTCATAGAACAAATATTCATAATGACAGTTATACAGTTTAATTAGGTGTATCAGATGCTGTAATGATATTTCCAATATCTCTAATAGCTTTCGAGAAAATGAGGAGGAAAGTCATGTTTTTAAATAAATATTAAGTTTAATTTTACTGCGTAATTATTAGTCATAGAACAAATATTCATAATATCAGTTTTACAGTTTATTTAGGTGTATCAGATGCTGCAATGATATTTCCAATATCTCTGTGAGGAACTGCACCTGCCTCGTCTTCCCCTAATTAGTGGTTGAACTACCACTCTCGTCTGCCGGCGCTTGTTCACCACTTTTCCCCGCCACTACCCCACCCCCTTGTCCAGGGGTATGGGGGTAGTCTAACCGAGCCAAGCTCCACGCCACCGGCTTGGAGAAGGACAGAACGCCTCAGCTCTCACACCTGACAACACCTCACCACCTGCTGCTGGTTCTCAACATTTCCGAAGGCATTTCTGGAGACTTGGGCTCCCTTCCAGTGTGCCCTTCAACTGTACCTACACCATTCGACCCTTCCTGCTGTCTGAGGAGCAATCTACGTTGCCGAGTTTTGCTGTCACGCATCTCACCCTCAAAACAGCTGTACAGGGAGTTATTTGGGTGTCATACCCCTGCTCTGGTAATTGTTTACGAGCAGTTCGTCGTTGGTGATTTATTTTGGCTTCTAGCCTATTGTTTGCTATTTGTGTGTGTGTAAATATATTCGGGGTATCATACTCCATGATTTTTCTTCCCCACAACTCTATAAAAAGATAATATTAATTGGTAGTCACCTCGGCCCTGACATATTGGCGACCTCGCCAGGATAAGAACTACCAATTATTTATTATCATTTTACAGATTGTGGGTTGTTATCTAAGTCGCTGCTGCGCGCCGTTGCTGCCTGAGGCCCGGGAGTAATGTTATGAGTGTTTTGATTGCCGTCAAACTCTTGCTTTTGCCAGATTTTTGCACGTGAGGTGTTGTCTAATTTTTTTGTTTGTTTGTGTTGTGTTCTCTGTTCGGTCTTCTCCATGTCTTCCTTTCAAGAACTGAAGGAGCAGGGTGAAACCATCGGTCTGCAGGGCAAGGAAATTGGCCAGTGGATCCTTGAACAACAGAAAAACGAAAGGGAAGAAAGACAAGCTGAGAGAGAAGAAAGACAAAGACAAGCTACGAAGGAAGAGAAAGAGAAGAAAGACAAGCTGAGAAGAAAGAGAAGAAAGACAAGCTGAGAAAGAGAAGAAAGACAAGCTGAAAGAGAAGAAAGACAAGCACAAGCTGAGAGGGAGAAAGAGATCAAGCTGGCAGAAATTGCAGCTAAAGGTAAGCCCTCAGTCCTACCATCACATGATCCTGTTTCCAGACCTAGTCTACCACCATACAAGGATGAAGAGGACATTGCCACCTATTTAACTAGGTTTGAGCGTGTGGCCGAGATGCTGGTTTTACCCAGAGATACCTTTGCCGTTCGTCTGGGTTGCCTCCTTACTGGTAAAGCTGCCGAACTCTACACGTCCCTTCCGTCATCCACCACTGAGGATTACGAGTTACTGAAGCAAGCCTTGTTAACAGGCTTCAGTAAAACTCCAGATGGCTACCGGGTGGATTTCAGGTCAAACAAGATTAGAGTAGGACAGAACTACCATCAGTTTGTTACCCAGTTATCGAGGATGTTTGATTCTTGGGTTGAGTCTTCCTCTGTGGCCAATGTTTATGCTGATTTAAGGGAGTTTATCATCTTTGACCAATTTTTGTCCTCCTTATCAGCAGAAATACGCCTATTCATCAAGGAAAGAAGGCCTACCAAGCTGAAGGACGCAATACAACTAGCGGATGACTGGGCATCCGCCCACAACGCCTATCCTAAGGTCTCTTCCAACAACAACGCTAAGAAAATCTCCCCTCTACTTGCTACTCCACTCCAGCCTCTACCTTCTCCTGGGAGTCAGACTCCCTCAACCGTGACTTGTCACAATTGTGGGGAAGCAGGACATATACGACCACGCTGTCCCAGGAATCCTCGAGCATTCAAGGATGGAACTACTACCACGCCCCCCTATAAGGTTGGATTTTGCTTAGAAGACCATAAAGTGCCTAACTTCTCAGTTACGGGGACTATTAATGGGTCATGGTCTTCCTCTATAATTAGGGATACTGGATGCTCTGGAGTTGTAATTTCTGAGGAAGCCTTGCCAGACATTGACCCATCACTCTGCCCCAAAGTACAAGTTGCTGACTATTTGGGACGCATCGACGAATTTCCTGTCGTTAAGTGTTACTTACGGTGCCCATTTTACACTGGTTGGACAGATGCTGTAAGGGCCCCAATTAAATTTGCTAGTGCTCTAGTTGGGAATATTCCCGGAGTACAAGATCCTGATAGTCCTGATTCTCTACTCAGTAACGACAACCATCTTCTCCATAGTGACCATGACCAAGCCACCACTGACGTTTCTTCCCTACAAGATCCTCTGTTGCCTCCTGATGACTCGCCTTCGCCCGGAACTTCCCTCTCCTCTCAAGAAAAGAACAACCGCCCTTCTGGATGTCAACATCTACCACCAGTTGAGTCCTCCACTACTCAAGTGTGTGCTGTGGAGACCAGAGCCGGTCGATCTAAACGGGTCCACCCTCTTGTTCTGCCTAAGCTCCATCCTTTGACTGTAACCCCTGATGAGTTTCGTCAACTTCAGGAATCCTGTCCTTCCTTGACGTGTTTACAGTCAAAGGCTACCACTCAAGAAGTTGAGAAGGCACGGGATGGTGCCACATACCAGTTCATACATGAGGACGGCCTCCTGTACCGAAAATGTCTCTCATCGGATCACCTTCAAAAGGTAAATGGTTTATCCTTGGTTGTTCCCAGCGATTGCCGTCCTGTCATCCTACGTGTTGCTCACGAAGGTCCTTTGGCTGGACATTTCTCCCACCGGAAGACCCAGATGAAGGTATGGCAAGACTTTTATTGGCCAGGGATGTGTGCAGACATCCGGGATTACTGCCGTTCCTGCGACAAGTGTCAACGTATGTCGGCTAAGGGTAGGGTACGTCCAGTACCTCTTCAACCGTTACCTGTCGTAACTGAACCCTTCTCCAGAGTTGCCATTGACTTGGTAGATCCCTTGTCTCCACCTTCTTCTGAAGGGCACCGTCACCTTGTAACTTGCATTGATTTCTTCACTGGTTTTCCTCTTAATTACTACTTCTACTGCTACTACTATTACTACTACTACTACTATTACTATTATTATTATTATTACTACTACTACTATTATTACTACTACTTCTATTATTATTATTACTACTACTGCCACTACCATCACATCCATCTCCAGCACTACTACCAGGAAGAGGTTGAGCAGATGTTGAGTCAAGGAATCATCCAACCTTCAACCTCTCCACACTGCTCTCCGGTTATCATGGTCAGGAAGTCCGACGGTACGTATCGGATGGCCATTGATTACAGGTTACTCAACTCAGTTACTATTTTCCATGCTGAACCATCCTGCAGTATTGAGACAGAGCTGCATAAGTTCGTTGGTGCTGAGTTCTTCTCAGAGCTAGATTTGAGTAAGGCATATTACCAGGTTCCACTTTCTGCCAAAGCTCGACGCTTCACTGCGTTTCCCACTCACAAGGGCCTGATGGAATTTACTCGGATGCCTTTTGGTCTTGTTACGGCCTGTGCCACTTATATTCGCTTAATGAGGATTGTGCTTGCTGGCTTGGCCAATGTTTCTTTTTATTTTGATAATATTTTTGTGTATTCATCTGATTGGCCCACTCACATCTCTGCCCTCAAGTCTGTTTTAGATAGACTACAACATAACGGTCTGACTGTCAAACTTAAAAAGTGCCGGTTTGGAGCAGAGTCCATCAACTATCTGGGATTTGTTTTGTCCCGCGACCATCTTCAACCACAAGTTGGCAAGTTGACTGCCATCACCTCCATGACTCCTCCTACCACCAAGAAGTTACTCCGGAGTTTCCTAGGTTTGATATCATTTTATAAAGCTTTCATTCCTCAGGCCTCTGAGCTTACCGGCCCCCTCTCTGACTTGTTGAAGAAGCCGGTACGGGATCCCCTCCAGTGGACTGAAGATCTGCTTGAACGGTTCAAGCTGCTGAAGCAAGCCTTGACTTCGGGACCTATTCTGCGTCTTCCGGACCCCAGCCAGACCTTCGTCCTACGTACCGATGCTTCAAACTATGGATTAGGTGCTGTACTCCTTCAGTACCATGATGATCGTCCACATCCCATCTCTTACGCCAGCCGGAAACTACTTGATCGGGAACGACGATACTCTACCATCGAGAGGGAATGCCTGGCCATCGTATTCGGCATTCATAGGTTTGACTTCTATCTTCGAGGTAAGGAATTTATCCTTGAAGTAGACCACAAGCCTCTAATATACCTTCAGAAATTCAAAGGTAAAAATGATAGAATACTACGATGGGCTTTAGGTCTTCAACCCTATAAATTTAGGGTTGTTCATGTTGCCGGGACGGACAACATTGGAGCCGACCTTCTCAGCCGGCAATAGCTTTTCTTTATTTTGTTTTCCTGCACTCCAGTCTTTTACAAGTTTTGTTTCCTGCACTCAAGTATTATAAGTTTGTTTATGTCTCCTGGTCAGCTGCAGTTCTTCGACATCAGCTGTGCAGCAGATGTTTTAGTGGGGGCATGTGTGAGGAACTGCACCTGCCTCGTCTTCCCCTAATTAGTGGTTGAACTACCACTCTCGTCTGCCGGCGCTTGTTCACCACTTTTCCCCGCCACTACCCCACCCCCTTGTCCAGGGGTATGGGGGTAGTCTAACCGAGCCAAGCTCCACGCCACCGGCTTGGAGAAGGACAGAACGCCTCAGCTCTCACACCTGACAACACCTCACCACCTGCTGCTGGTTCTCAACATTTCCGAAGGCATTTCTGGAGACTTGGGCTCCCTTCCAGTGTGCCCTTCAACTGTACCTACACCATTCGACCCTTCCTGCTGTCTGAGGAGCAATCTACGTTGCCGAGTTTTGCTGTCACGCATCTCACCCTCAAAACAGCTGTACAGGGAGTTATTTGGGTGTCATACCCCTGCTCTGGTAATTGTTTACGAGCAGTTCGTCGTTGGTGATTTATTTTGGCTTCTAGCCTATTGTTTGCTATTTGTGTGTGTGTAAATATATTCGGGGTATCATACTCCATGATTTTTCTTCCCCACAACTCTATAAAAAGATAATATTAATTGGTAGTCACCTCGGCCCTGACAATCTCTAATAGCTTTCGGGAAAATGAGGAGGAAAGTCATGTTTTTATATAAATATTAAGTTTCATTTTACTGCGTAATTATTAGTCATAGAACAAATATTCATAATGACAGTTATAGAGTTTAATTAGGTGTATCAGATGCTGCATTGATATTTCCAATATCTCTAATAGCTTTCGAGAAAATGAGGAGGAAAATCATGTTTTTATATAAATATAAAGTTTCATTTTACTGCGTAATTATTAGTCATAGAACAAATATTCATAATTTCAGTTTTACAGTTTAATTAGGTCTATCAGATACTGCAATGATATTTCCAATATCTCTAATAGCTTTCGAGAAAATGAGAAGGAAATTCATGTTTTTATATAAATATTAAGTTTCATTTTACTGCGTAACTATTAGTCATAGAAGAAATATTAATAATGACAGTTGTACAGTTTAATTAGGTGTATCAGATGCTGCAATGATATTTCCAATATCTCTAATAGCTTTCGAGGAAATGAGGAGAAAAGTTATGTTTATATAAAAATATTAAGTTTCATTTTACTGAGTTATTATTAGTCATAGAACAAATATTCATAATGACAGTTGTACAGTTTAATTAGGTGTATCAGATGCTGTAATGATATTTTCAATATCTCTAGTAGCTATCGAGAAAATAAGAAGGAAAGTCATGTTTTTATATAAATATAAAGTTTTATTTTACTGCGTAATTATTAGTCATAGAAAAAATATTCATAATTTCATTTTTACATTTTAATTAGCTCTATCAGATGCTGCAATGATATTTCCAATATCTCTAATAGCTTTCGAGAAAATGAGGAGGAAAGTCATGTTTTATAATAAAAATTAAGTTTCATTTTACTGCGTAATTATTAGTCATAGAACAAATATTCATAATATCAGTTGTACAGTTTAATTAGGTCTATCAGATGCTGCAATTATATTTCCAATATCTCTAATAGCTTTCAAGAAAATGACGAGGAAAGTCATGTTATTATATAAAAATACGGTTTTATTTTACTGCGTAATTATTAGTCATAGAACAAATATTCATAATATTAGTTGTACAGTTAAATTAGGTGTATCAGATGATGCAATGATATTTCCAATATCTCTAATAGCTTTCGAGAAAACGAGGAAGAAAGTAATTTTAAAAAAAGTAAAATTCAGTATTTATTAGTACAAGTGAAAATATTCATAATGACAGTAGTAGATTTTAATTTGGTCTATCAGATGCTGCAATGATATTTCCAATATCTCTAATAGCTTTCGAGAAAATGAGGAGGAAAATCATGTTTTTATATATATATTAAGTTGCATTTTACTGCGTAACTATTAGTCATAGAAAAAATATTCATAATGAGAGTTGTACAGTTTAATTAGGTATATCAGATGCTGCAATGATATTTCCAATATATCTAATAGCTTTCGGGAAAATGAGGAGGAAAGTCATGTTTTTATATAAATATTAAGTTTCATTTTACTGCGTAATTATTAGTCATAGAACAAATATTCATAATTTCAGTTCTACAGTTTAATTAGGTCTATCAGATGCTGCAATGATATTTCCAATATCTCTAATAGATTTCGAGAAAATGAGGAGGAAATTCATGTTTTTATATAAATATTAAGTTTCATTTTACTGCGTAATTATTAGTCATAGAACAAATATTAATAATGACAGTTGTACAGTTTAATTAGGTGTATCAGATGCTGCAATGATATTTCCAATATCTCTAATAGCTTTCGAGGAAATGAGGAGAAAAGTTATGTTTATATAAAAATATTAAGTTTCATTTTACTGAGTAATTATTAGTCATAGAACAAATATTCATAATGACAGTTATACAGTTTAATTAGGTGTATCAGATGCTGTAATGATATTTCCAATATCTCTAATAGCTTTCGAGAAAATGAGGAAGAAAGTCATGTTTTTAAATAAATATTAAGTTTAATTTTACTGCGTAATTATTAGTCATAGAACAAATATTCATAATATCAGTTGTACAGTTTAATTAGGTGTATCAGATGCTGCAATGATATTTCCAATATCTCTAATAGCTTTCGAGAAAATGAGGAGGAAAGTCATGTTTTTAAATAAATATTAAGTTTAATTTTACTGCGTAATTATTAGTCATAGAACAAATATTCATAATATCAGTTATAGAGTTTAATTAGGTGTATCAGATGCTGCATTGATATTTCAAATATCTCTAATAGCTTTCGAGAAAATGAGGAGGAAAGTCATTTTTTATATAAATATAAAGTTTCATTTTACTGCGTAATTATTAGTCATAGAATAAATATTCATAATTTCAGTTTTACAGTTTAATTAGGTCTATCAGATACTGCAATGATATTTCCAATATCTCTAATAGCTTTCGAGAAATGAGGAGGAAATTCATGTTTTTATATAAATATTAAGTTTCATTTTACTGCGTAATTATTAGTCATAGAAGAAATATTAATAATGACAGTTGTACAGTTTAATTAGGTGTATCAGATGCTGTAATGATATTTTCATTATCTCTAATAGCTATCGAGAAAATTAGAAGGAAAGTCATGTTTTTATATTAATATAAAGTTTAATTTAACTGCGTAATTATTAGTCATAGAACAAATATTCATAATTTCAGTTTTACAGTTAAATTAGGTCTATCAGATGCTGCAATTATATTTCCAATATCTCTAATAGCTTTCAAGAAAATGACGAGGAAAGTCATGTTATTATATAAAAATACGGTTTTATTTTACTGCGTAATTATTAGTCATAGAACAAATATTCATAATATCAGTTGTACAGTTGAATTAGGTGTATCAGATGATGCAATGATATTTCCAATATCTCTAATAGCTTTCGAGAAAACGAGGAAGAAAGTAATTTTAAAAAAAGTAAAATTCAGTATTTATTAGTACTAGTGAAAATATTCATAATGACAGTAGTAGATTTTAATTTGGTCTATCAGATGCTGCAATTATATTTCCAATATCTCTAATAGCTTTCGAGAAAATGAGGAGGAAAATCATGTTTTTATATAAATATTAAGTTTCATTTTACTGCGTAATTATTAGTCATAGAAAAAATATTCATAATGAGAGTTGTACAGTTTAATTAGGTGTATCAGATGCTGCAATGATATTTCCAATATCTCTAATAGCTTTCGGGAAAATGAGGAGGAAAGTCATGTTTTAATATAAATATTAAGTTTCATTTTACTGCGTAATTATTAGTCATAGAACAAATATTCATAATTTCAGTTCTACAGTTTAATTAGGTATATCAGATGCTGCAATGATATTTCCAATATCTCTAATAGATTTCGAGAAAATGAGGAGGAAATTCATTTTTTATATAAATATTAAGTTTCATTTTACTGCGTAATTATTAGTCATAGAACAAATATTAATAATGCCAGTTGTACAGTTTAATTAGGTGTATCAGATGCTGCAATGATATTTCCAATATCTCTAATAGCTTTCGAGAAAATGAGGAGAAAAGTTATGTTTATATAAAAATATTAAGTTTCATTTTACTGAGTAATTATTAGTCATAGAACAAATATTCATAATGACAGTTATACAGTTTAATTAGGTGTATCAGATGCTGTAATGATATTTCCAATATATCTAATAGCTTTCGAGAAAATGAGGAGGAAAGTCATGTTTTTAAATAAATATTAAGTTTAATTATATTGCGTAATTATTAGTCATAGAACAAATATTCATAATATCAGTTGTACAGTTTAATTAGGTGTATAAGATGCTGCAATGATATTTCCAATATCTCTAATAGCTTTCGAGAAAATGAGGAGGAAATTCATGTTTTTATATAAAAATTAAGTTTCATTTTACTGCGTAATTATTAGTCATAGAACAAATATTCATAATGACAGTTGTACAGTTTAATTAGGTGTATTAGATGCTGCAATGATATTTCCAATATCTCTAATAGCTTTCGAGAAAATGAGTAGGAAAGTCATGTTTTTATATAAATATTAAGTTTCATTTTACTGCGTAATTATTAGCCATAGAACAAATATTCATAATATCAGTTGTACAGTTTAATTAGGTGTATCAGATGCTGCAATGATATTTCCAATATCTCTAATAGCTTTCGAGAAAATGAGGAGGAAAGTCATGTTTTTAAATAAATATTAAGTTTAATTTTACTGCGTAATTATTAGTCATAGAACAAATATTCATAATATCAGTTTTACAATTTAATTAGGTGTATCAGATGCTGCAATGATATTTCCAATATCTCTAAT
>JAPQNM010000037.1:4129437-4136937 GCA_029783475.1 Metacarcinus magister | reverse complement strand
TCTTGTAGTGGAGTGAGTGTTGGTGGATTGTGGTGAATGTGTGGTAAGATGGAAGGTTTGTGGTGTGGTGGAGTGTGGTGGGTATGGGAGGGTGTAAGTGGAAGTGTATAGTGGAGATAATTGAACAGTGAACAGGAAGAAATGTTATCAATTGTCATATTAGATCAAATTATGACGTTATCGTGTTGTAAATAGGTTATCTGAGAGAGAGAGAGAGAGGAGAGAGAGAGAGAGAGAGAGAGAGAGAGAGAGAGAGAGAGAGAGAGAGAGCAGAGAGACTAACTGACTTACCCACAAAGAAAAATTTAACTAATAAACATAATTTTCCTATTAAGCTCCAATTTTTCCATATAAAAAATGTGAACTTTATATATATTTTAAAAACTGAACTCTTTTAACAATAGATCATCAAGGTTGTTTTTTATCCTCTAAGTTCAATGTCGTTCTTGCTACGTGGAATATTAGCGAGAGGAAAATTGACACTATATTCACACTTAAGAATTTACGAAGAAGCATTTTTAGCGTAATTTTCACCTTTGATGTCACTCAACTTTGAACTGAAGAAGCAAGGAAAATATTTTATGAAAGGGACCCTGTATTGTATTTACTGTATTTCCACGAACATTGACTGATCTGTTGAGTGACTCTATTCTTATATCCTTCAACTATTTACTCTCCCACCTTCCATCAACCTAGGATCAGTGAAGTATGTATAATCCAAGCTTGATATTTTTGGAGTGCTGTTCTTTGTAATTGAAGGATCCATCTTGTCTATTATCATATTATCATAACAAGGATGTAATATTTATCTCCACTTATTCGTTGTTATATATAAATCAACACTTGAATTGTTACTCTCTCTCTCTCTCCCTATGGTGATTAAAACAATAACACTGTACTACACTAACTCTCTAATTCATCTTGGAGAGGGATGCAATATATTAGAAGCTATTTATAATCTTGAATCAGTGTATGTAGTGCATAATATACACTACATACACTGATGTTTGCACTAATATATTTCAGGTTTGTGCTGCTGTGTTGTTGTGTTGTGTGTGTGTGTGTGCTGTGTTGTGTGTGTGTGTGTGTGTTGTGTTGTGTGTGTGTGTGTGTGTGTGTGTGTGCTGTGTGTATGTGTGTGTGTGTGTTGTGCTGTGTTGTGTTTTTTTTTCAACAATTAACACTTTTTATCACATTTTCTTCCCCAACTGTAATTCAATATCAAAATAACTACATCATAATATATATATACCAACACTAATTCATTTATCATAACTATTAATTCACGGAGAGTTAATTCACCAATAACCCAAACTCATTTACGTATAATTAGCTTCTTAATGAGATGCAACATTCACCTTGTAGTCCTTTCAATATCAAGCAAAGGAGTGAAATGAAAATAATATTAATGTGATTCCCTTATTACCTAACCTGACCAGAATTTATAGGTTAAATAAATAAATAAATAAAAGAGAGAGAGAGAGAGAGAGAGAGAGAGAGAGAGAGAGTAGATTCAGGAATTCACCCAACGGCCTCTACCTCACGCCCCACTTGAATTATGGTTTAATGTGTCGCTTATGTTATCTCTCTCTCTCTCTCTCTCTCTCTCTCTCTCTCTTCTCTCTCTCTCTCTCTCTCTCTCTCTCTCTGTTTGCCTAGAGAAGGTGTGAGGAAGTTATTGTCAAGGAGGAAGGAGGAGGAGGAGGAAGAGGAAGAGGAGGAGGAGGAGGAGGAGGAGGAGGAGGGAGGAGTACTGATGGTTGTCTCCAGGTGAGGTAAAAGGAGGAGGAGGATGATGCTGCACAGGTGTGAGAGTGAATATTTTTAGTGTAGTAGATTGACCTTCATATGTCTGGTCATTCCTCCTCCTCCTCCTCCTCCTCCTCCTCCTCCTCCTCCTCCTCCTCCTCCTCCTCCTCATTCATGCCTCTCCATACCTTTTCCCTTATCTCCCCTTACATCTCTCTCTTCTTCACCTCCTCTTTATCCCTCTCTTCCCCTCACACCTTTCATTGTTGTCTTCCTCTTTTCTATTATCTTGTCTCTTCTATACCTTATCTTTATTCTCTCTCTCTCTCTCTCTCTCTCTCTCTCTCTCTCTCTCTCTCTCTCTCTCTCTCTCTCTCTCTCTCTCTCTCTCTCTCTCTCTCTCTCTCTCTCTCCTCTTTTCCATATTCGTGTCTTTTCGTTAACTTGTTCTCATCAATCCACACACACACACACACACACACACACACACACACACACACACACACACACACACACACACACACCACAGCCTCCCTACACGTCTATCCTTGTCTCTCCTTCCCTCTCCTCTCCTCTCCTTGGTGTGTGTGTGTGTGTGTGTGTGTGTGTGTGTGTGTGTGTGTGTGTGTGTGTGTGTGTGAGTTGTAACATTTTCACTATTGCTGTTGGAACCATTTAAGGGAATCCAAACTAATGATGTTTAACCTTGACCTAAAATTTGAGTATATTGTCTATTGTCTGTGTCTGTTTGTTTGTTTGTCTTTCTCTCTCTCTCTTGCCTTCCTATTGTGATTTTTGTTATTGAATAGTCATCCTTTTTCTTCCTCTTCCTCCTCCTCCTCCTCCTCCTCCTTCATTTATTTTTTTTCCTTCTTCTCTTCTTCTTTCATCGTTTTTTCTTTCTTCGTTGTTAAAGATAGATGGGGTTTTGTGTGTACGTGTGTGTGTGTGTGCGTGTTTGTTTTTGTATATGTGTGTGTGCGTGTTTTGTATATATGTGTGTGTGTGTATGTGCGTGTTTGTATTCATAATAGGTATTGTTATGCTTTCATTATTACACAGTTTCCTCGTTTCTGTGCCAGACTCTATTTTTTTTGTTTTGTGTCTATTATTATTATTATTATTTTTTGTCTATTATTATTATTATTTTTTGTCTATTATTATGATTATTATTTTTTGTCTATTATTATTATTTTTTGTCTATTATTATTATTATTTTTTGTCTATTATTATTATTATTTTTTGTCTATTATTATTATTATTTTTGTCTATTATTATTATTATTTTTTGTCTATTATTATTATTATTTTTTGTCTATTATTATTATTATTTTTTGTCTATTATTATTATTATTATTTTTTGTCTATTATTATTATTATTTTTTGTGGTAGGAGTGAAAGTTTGCTAAGGGGGGTATTTCCGGGTGTGTTGGGGGGGGGAGGGGGAGGGGGTGATGGTGCTGGGGGGGTTAGCTGGGGGTCCTTTGTGGGGGGGGGTGGTGACAGATGACTGGTGTTGGGGGTATTGGGGGGGCAGTAGGCCAAACCGGGGGGAGGGGGAAGGGGGGGAGGAGATGGAGGGGTGAGGTTAGCCTTTTGTTGCTTCATGTTGTTGTGTTGATCTTCTACCCTCCTCCTCCTCCTCCTCCTCCTCCTCCTCCTCTCCTCCTCCTCCTCCTCCTCCTCCTCCTCCTTTCCCATCTTCCTTAGCATCCTCCCCTTTCTCTTTCTCTCCATATCTCTCTCTCTCTCTCTCTCTCTCTCTCTCTCTCTCTCTCTCTCTCTCTCTCTCTCTCTCTCTCTCTCTCTCCTGGGCATGTAAAAAATTCTGTGTATATAAACAAAAATCTAGACATGACCCACATACATACATACACACACATACACACACATACATACATACATACATACATACATACACAAATGCGTATATGAGAGACACCTTCACTTGTCATTCTGCTACTGCTTTTGGGGAAGGAAAAAATATTAATCAAGTATCTTTCAGTCCAACAGAGGCTTGCTAGAGGAGGAGGAGGAAGAAGGAGGAGGAGGAGGAGGAGGAGGAATTTTAAGGTAAAGGTGACGACGCGGTATACTGAATCGTTAATGAGGTGGTGGTGATAGTGATAGTGGTAGTGATGATAGTGATGATGGTGATGGTGAAATCTAGATAAAGAAGAAAATATTATGTTCTAATGAGGTAAAGATCCTATATTCAGCTTTATTCCTGTAGGATGTTGGTGATATAACATAATAGTAGCTAGGATGCATGTCCTTCCTCGTATCCTACTTGTGAATGGGTAGGAATGGGGACAGGTAAGCTACAGGTGGTCAGGATGTATGGGGAAGGGTGAGCCTGGGGGATGAGTACAGGGATGGGTGAGCCTGAGGCGGGGAAAGGATGGGTAATGGGTCCTAATACAGGTTTAGGGAATGTGGTAGTGATGGGGGGGTGTCGTGGGGTACGGGGGGGGTACTGTACAGGTAGTGGGGAGGGGGTAAAATATTGTGTTGGGGGTATTAATAGGTGGGGAGTGATGATGGAAAGTCACCCCAAAAATATCAGGTGTTTTAAAAGATTCCTTACCTACATTTTACCTGTGTGTGTAGGGGGTTCTATGGGGGGGTGTAGGGGGGTGTAGGGAGGGGTATGGGAGTAGATGCTGGCAAGGAAAGGGTAGAATAAGCACGTTTTGTTGACATGGGTGAGTGTAAACAAACCATGATTCAAACAAAGGTGATGAATAACAGTTAACATGACCTTGACTTATTCATTGCTATTTTACACTCCTTTCCCCTCCTTCCTTCCTTCATTCACTTTCCTGTTTCATCTCTTTCTCTGTTTTTTTCTCTATATCCCCTTTATATTGTATTTTATCTTCTATTCCTGTTTTCCATTCCATTCGCTTCAATTTCTTCCATGTCCTCGGTTTTATTCTCTCTATCCCTTCTCTATTCCCCTTTCCTCATCCTCCTTCATCTACTGTCCACTCTCGTCTTCCCTCCCTTCTCTTCCACTCTTTCATACGAGCAGACACCTCCTTCCCCTTACATCCCTAAACACGAGTAAAGTTTTCTTCGTTCTGTAGATTCTCGTCTCAGTCCTAACACAGGCAGAGAGAGAGGGAAGGAAGGAGCCAAATTGAGGTCGAAATGTAAAGATATGAGACGGAAAAAGTTGGCAGTCTGAAAGGAAACTAGCTTAGGATCTACTATTGAATGGACTACTACTACTATTACTACTAACCTAACCTAACCTAACCTAACCTAACCTAACCTAACCTAACCTAACCTAACCTACTAACTTAACTAACCTAACCTAACCTAACCTAACCTAACCTAACCTAACCTAACCTAACCTAACCTAACCTAACCTAACCTAACCTAACCTAACCTAACTAACCTAACCTAACCTAACCTAACCTAACCTAACTTAACCTAACCTAACCTAACCTAACCTAACCTAACCTAACCTAACCTAACTTAACCTAACCTAACCTAACCTAACCTACTACTACCTAACCTAACCTAACCTAACCTAACCTAACCTAACCTACTACTACTACTATTACTACTACTACTATTACCTATCCCAATGTAACTACTATTGCTTTTACACTTATCAGGGCCTTAAAAATCTGGCCTTACCTGCATGCCAACGTTAATTAATGACAAACAAAGGTGAGAAGAAAAGGGAAGTGAAGGAAGAGTGTTAGGAGAAGCAAAGGGATTTTTTTATTTATATTTTATTTATGTTTTAGTAAGAGGAGGACGTGTGTGTGTGTGTGTGTGTGTGTGGTGTGTGTGTGTGTGTGTGTGTGTGTGTGTGATTTAATTCCACGCATAGAAATTTATTTAATATTGAAACACATCTTGTTACTAGACACTTCTATCATCCTCCTCCTCCTCCTCCTCCTCCTCCTCTTCCTCTTTCCTCCCATTCTTCTTTCTCCATAATTTGTCTATCTTTCTTACTCATTGTGCCTCATCTCTTTTCTCTCTCCCTCTCTCTCTCTCCCTCTCCCTCTCTCCATTTTATCGATGGTATAAATTTTCTAGTCACGTAGACACACAAAATCTCTCTCTCTCTCTCTCTCTCTCTCTCTCTCTCTCTCTCTCTCTCTCTCTCTCTCTCTCTCTCTCTCTCTCTCTCTCTCTCTCTCTCTCTCTCCCTTTCCTGCTCAGTCCCCTCTCAGTGTAATCAGTTTTATCTAACACGCCTCCTCTCTCTCTCTCTCTCTCTCTCTCTCTCTCTCTCTCTCTCTCTCTCTCTCTCTCTCTCTCTCTCTCTCTCTCTCTCTCTCTCTCTCACCTGGGAACACACTCACCTGTACAGACAAGCTTAATTTGCAACCTTCACCTGTAGACAAGCTTTCTTTCATCCTTCCCGCACACACACACACACACACACACACACACACACACACACACACACACACACACACACACACGTACACACAGACAGCCGGTAACAAGACCATAAAGAGAGAGAGAGAGAGAGAGAGAGAGAGAGGAGGAGGAAAGAAAAAAAGATACAAAAATTCAAGACAGATTGTAAGAGATGATGATACGGAAGGTGAGGAGGAGGAGGAGGAGAGGAGGAGGAGGAGGAGGAGGAGGAGGAGAAAGAAGACGATATATACAAAAAAAAATAATAATAATAATAATAATAAAAAAAAAAAAAGATAACTACGTCTTCTCAACACCAATCAATGTCTGGAAGGAAATAAAAATCAGAATAAAAATAGCACAAAGGATGTTTTTCTTCCATTATAACCTCCCTGTACTGCCTTGCCTTAATATTAGAGGTATTGTGTGAAGGAGGAGGTGGAGGAGGAGGAGAGAAGGTAGTGTTATTCTCCATCCTCTTCCTGTCCCTCCTCCTCCTCCTCCTCCTCCTCCCTTCTGTTGATGCTTCCTGGCGTGGTCTGGCGGTAGGGGTAACGGGTGTATTTGAATTTGAATTATTATATTTGAATTATATTGGGTTTTATTAGGTGTGTATATATTTTTTTATGTGTTTATTTTAGTATTATTATTATTAGTAGTAGTAGTGTTTGTTTTTGTGTTTGTTTTTTGTGTGTGTGTGGTGGTGTGTGCGCATTTCAAATCAGGTGTTTTTTGTTTGTTTTGGTTTTTTCTATCGGTGTTTGGTTTATTGTTCCTGTTCCTGTTTTGGTTCTGGTTAGCTGCAGCAGTGTGTGTGTTTTGTGGCCGTTTGATTAAAGTTGAAACCCATAATTTTCAATCTCTCTCTATAGACAAAAACGAAAACATTACCTAATATATTATCCTGCCTCTTGCTACTCGTCACCTGATTGGCTGAAAGGAACGTGTCCGAATATGTTAAAAGTGACGTATAAAATTAATCATTACTTATTCACTTGTTCGAACACTTTTCATTCAGTCAATTTGAAAGAAGGATGAGGTTGGATAATACTCGTTTATTTAGATCTTGATAAATATGAGTATGATGTTAATTGTTATTGATACTCGTTTGTTTGGAAGATTGAGTGGGATTCGAATCTGTGTTTTTGTGGTTGATATGCAAGTACTGTACCGCTGAGCCACGACGACACACGAAATTTTATTATTATTATTTTATGTTTTATTATTATTATTAAACTTACATATTTTTTCCCTTAAAATAATGTTGATTTAATATATTTTTTATCATGAAGGTTATCAATCCTATATTAATGTATTCTTGACGTGTTACTGATATTTTAAGCGTGTCATATTTAGTGTTTAC
>JAPQNM010000037.1:4124437-4126937 GCA_029783475.1 Metacarcinus magister | reverse complement strand
TGAATGTGTTTCTTTTGATATGTAGCCTTTAAGTTGAGCCCATATCAGTTCAATCGCGTTGTACTGACAGTGATAAGGTGGCAGTCGTACAACCTTGCGTCCGTGCTGTAAGGCCATCCTGTCGATGACGTAACTTGTATCGGCAGCAGTGGTGTGTTCAGCCGCAAGTTTCATGAGCTGAACTTTCAGTAAACCATCGGGTACTGCCACACCCTTCCTCTCCAGCCATTCTCTTATGGTTGCTTTGTTGTTTGATGCTAATGGTGGTTTATCGATTTTCCTGGAGTGATAGGGTGCGTTATCCATTACGATGACTGAAGATGGAGGAATATTCGGCAACAGTTGTGTCTTGAACCACTTATCAAAGGTTTCTGCGTTCATTTGATCGTGATAGTCGCCGACATTCTTAGCTTGGAAGGTAAGGAAGGGTTAGGTTCCTGGTGCCGGCGTGCAGAATTATCCAGCGGGAACCTTTCCCACTGGGTACCCGAACTCCCGTGGCCTTCTTAGAAGTGGTGTCTATCCAGCAGTTTAATTAGGTGTATCAGATGCTGCAATGATATTTCCAATATCTCTAATAGCTTTCGAGAAAATGAGGAGGAAATTCATGTTTTTATATAAATATTAAGTTTAATTTTACTGCTTAATTATTAGTCATAGAACAAATATTCATAATCACAGTTGTACAGTTTAATTAGGTGTATCAGATGCTGCAATGATATTTCCAATATCTCTTATAGCTTTCGGGAAAATGAGGAGGAAATTCATGTTTTTATATAAATATTAAGTTTCATTTTACTGCGTAATTATTAGTCATAGAACAAATATTCATAATATCAGTTGTACAATTTAATTAGGTGTATCAGATGCTGCAATGATATTTCCAATATCTCTAATAGCTTTCGAGAAAATGAGGAAAGTCATGTTTTTATATAAATATTAAGTTTCATTTTACTGCGTAATTATTAGTCATACAACAAATATTCATAATATCAGTTGTACAGTTTAATTTGGTCCATCAGATGCTGCAATGATATTTCCAATATCTAATAGCTTTCGAGAAAATGAGGAGGAAAGTCATGTTTTTATATAAATATACGGTTTTATTTTACTGCGTAATTATTAGTCAAAGAACAAATATTCATAATGACAGTTATACAGTTTGAATTAGGTGTATCAGATGCTGCAATGATATTTCTAATATCTCTAATAGCTTTCGAGAAAATGAGGAAGAAAGTAATTTTTAAAAAAAGTAAAATTCAGTATATATTAGTACTAGAGCAAATATTCATAATGACAGTAGTAGATTTAATTAGGTCTATCAGATTCTGTAATGATATTTCCAATATCTCTAATATCTTTCGAGAAAATGAGGAGGAAAGTCATGTTTTTATATAAATATTAAGTTTCATTTTACTTCGTAATTATTAGTCATAGAAACAAATATTCATAATGACAGTTGTACAGTTTAATTTGGTCCATCAGATGCTGCAATGATATTTCCAATATCTCTAATAGCTTTCGAGAAAATGAGGAGGAAAGTCATGTTTTTATATAAATATAAAGTTTTATTTTACTGCGTAATTATGAGTCATAGAACAAATATTCATAATTACAGTTATACAGTTTAATTAGGTCTATCAGATGCTGCAATGATATTTCCAATATCTCTAATAGCTTTCGGGAAAATGAGAAGGAAAGTCATGTTTTTATATAAATATAAAGTTTAATTTTACTGCGTAATTATTAGTCATAGAACAAATATTCATAATATCAGTTGTACAATTTAATTAGATGTATCAGATGCTGCAATGATATTTCCAATATCTCTAATAGCTTTCGAGAAAATGAGGAGGAAAGTCATGTTTTTATATAAATATTAAGTTTCATTTTGCTGCGTAATTATGAGTCATAGAACAAATATTCATAATTACAGTTGTACAGTTTAATTAGGTCTATCAGATGCTGCAATGATATTTCCAATATCTCTAATAGCTTTCGGGAAAATGAGAAGGAAAGTCATGTTTTTATATAAATATAAAGTTTAATTTTACTGCGTAATTATTAGTCATAGAACAAATATTCATAGTAGCAGTTGTACAATTTAATTAGGTGTATCAGATGCTGCAATGATATTTCCAATATCTCTATAGCTTTCGAGAAAATGAGGAAAGTCATGTTTTTATATAAATATTAAGTTTCAATTTACTGCGTAATTATAGTCATAGAACAAATATTCATAATGACAGTTTTACAGTTTAATTAGGTGTATCAAATGCTGCAATGATATTTCAAATTCTAATAGCTTTCGAGAAAATGAGGAGGAAAGTCATGTTTTTATATAAATATACGGTTTTATTTTACTGCGTAATTATTAGTCATAGAACAAAATATTCATAACGACAGTTGTACAGTTGAATTAGGTGTATCAGATGGTGCAATGATATTCCAATATCTCTAATAGCTTTCGAGAAAATAAGGAAGAAAGTAATTTAAAAAA
>JAPQNM010000037.1:4115107-4122607 GCA_029783475.1 Metacarcinus magister | reverse complement strand
ATTTTGCGCTCCGTTAAAATTTCTGAATCAGCACAAAAAACCAACCAGCTTCAAAACGCGACTTGGCAACTTCAATATTGAGGTAAACAAGACCTTAACTTTTTTTTCCCAACGCGAGCCAGCAAACACTGACTCACTTAAAGACTTCACCAAACCCAAACCTTCTTGCTACTTCTACTACAAATACTACTACTACTATTACTACTACTACTACTACTACTACTACTACTACTACTATCATTATTATTATTATCATTACTGTCTATCATAAGGGAGGGAAGGGAGGGAAGGGGAGAGATATGGTGATGGGTAAAAGATGGGAAGGGGGAAGGAGAGAATGGTTCTAAAATTATTGGAAAGGGAGGGGAAGGGAGCGTAGGCAGTTTAGAAGGGGAGAAAGAGGGGGAGGGATGGGAAGTGATGGGAAGTGATGGGAAGTGAGGAGAAGTGAGGGGAAGTGATGGGAAAGGTGAGGAAATGCAAGGGAGAATTAATGGGAATGAGGAGGGAGAAGGGAGAGTATATAATGTGGGGATAAATACATTATCAGAAGACCGAGGGGAGAGGAAAGGAAGATGGAAGATTAAGAGAAGGAGGAGGAGGAGAAGGAGGAGGAGGAGGAAGAGGATTAAGAAGAGTGAGAGAGGCAAAAATAAAAGAGACAATACAAATAGAGAAAACACGTACAATTGTTATGAAAGAGAGAGAGAGAGAGAGAGAGAGAGAGAGAGAGAGAGAGAGAGAGAGAGAGAGAGAGAGAGAGAGAGAGAGGAGAGAGAGAGAGAGAGAGAGATGGATGTGGGTGTAAATGGAGGTACAAACAATGCCATATAACCAAAGGGTCTCGTTAAACAAACTAACCATGAGCTTCCCCTTTAGCCAAGCCTCCCCTTATGAAGCTCTCGTTTTCTTTCCCAACACTTCTTGTCCTTCTCTCTCGATGCAATTAACTGTATTTTCTTTATCACGTGACTTGAGAGAGAGAGAAAGAGGGATGGAGTGACGAAGAGAGAGAAAGAGAGAGTGAGAGAGAAAGAAAGTGAGAAAAAAAGAGAGAAAGAGAGAGACAGGGCTGGTTGTGTGTTTACCAATGGACTTGACCCACACTCAATGGGGCTGTGTGTGTGGGGGGGTGGGGGCTGGAGGGGTAGGTGGGGAGGGGTTAGAGGGGGGGTAGGGGATGGCTATTAAAGATGTCTGCTCACTATTTCATCACCGTGGCTGGTTATGGCTAGTTCCTGGGTCTTAATAGGAGACAAAACATTATTAAAAATATTTCAGTTCCATCTGAAAACCATTATAATGATCTTAGAAACCATATAAGACATTAATAAACAAAGAAATCAAGACCTCTCTCTCTCTCTCTCTCTCTCTCTCTCTCTCTCTCTCTCTCTCTCTCTCTCTCTCTCTCTCTCTCTCTCTCTCTCTCCATTATTATTAATGAAGAGAAGGCCACGAGTTATCTCTCTTATTATCTACTTCATCATTTTCATTGCTATCAACGTTATCATTTGCACCACGTTACGCTATTGTCATCACTTTCATTATCAACACCATCGTCATCATCATCATCATTTTCCTTACCGCCATCATTGTCCCTTTTAGTATGTCTGTTATCATTGTTACGTTACTTCCACCCTATCAATCATCATCATCATCATCAATCTACACCACCACCACAACACCACCACAACACTATCACCAACAGCACTTCAGAACAGCCATCATCACCACCACTATCACCACCATTACCAGCATTCAAAG
Organism: Metacarcinus magister; assembly: GCA_029783475.1. Lineage (NCBI taxonomy): Eukaryota > Metazoa > Arthropoda > Malacostraca > Decapoda > Cancridae > Metacarcinus > Metacarcinus magister. The sequence continues at coordinate 4,120,843 of JAPQNM010000037.1, read as the reverse complement.
CAAACACCACCACCACCACCACCACCACCACCACCATCACCACCACCATCAACACAGCAAAGCACCAGAGTTTATCATCAATACACAGCAGCAATATTTTTCGCTCTTGATGACTGTTATTGAGTGTTAAATTGGGTAGTTGAAGTCATTACCTAAATTATTGTCAAGGGGAGTCAGGTATGAGGGAGGGGAGACAGGGAGGGGGAGGCAGGGAAGGGAAATAGGCAAGTGCAGGAGGAGGTGGAGGGTGAAGGTAGGTGGGTAGAGACATGGAGAGAGAGGGGGAGAGACAGGTATTGAAACAGGTAATGGAGAGAGAAGAGAGGTAGGAAGGTGGAGGGAGGTAGAAAGGCTGGCCAATACAAAGGTTAGAGTGGAACAGAGAGAGGCAGGGAACGGGTAATTGAAACAGGTAAGCAGAGAGGCAGGTAGGAGAGGCAGGCGCATAGGTAACGAGGTAGGAGGCAGGTAAGTAATGTCAACACTCAGGAGCAGTAAGGGGACAGAGGCAGCTGTGCCACATCTGTCGATCAATAACATCAAAATGGCAGTAGTTAGCGGTGGGGTGAACTTCGTGTTTAATGGCTATAGTTGAAAATGTCAGAGCATACAGAAGCCTCCCACCGTGCCATTAGTGCCAGCTGCTCTAATGGTACCGGTGACATCAGTGCCTTGGTGCTGTATAGTCGTAGTGCCACAAGGGACGTTAGTGAAGGCGACAGGACCAGCGCGTGTCACTCAAGTAATGCAGCCCAATTAGGAATGAAGGAAGAATGCTGTTTCAGGTGTCAATCAGGAGAGAAGGTCTAATGATGATAGTAATGATAATAATAATAATCATTCCCTTACTCTACAATCTTCCTCTTCCTTTACACATTTCCTTATCACCTGTCACGTCACACACACACTCACCTTTTACCCTTTTATCCCCCAGCTCAATGCAATCTCTCACCTCACCCATTACCCCTTGTCTCCCAGCTCCCCTGAGAACTAACCTACCCATTTTTATCTCTCCATTGCACCTGCCTTCCTTCCCACCCCTCCTCATCCTCCCCTCATCCTCCCCTTATACCTTTTCCTTCCTCATCCGGGCGGCATTTCACCTGTCACTCTGAGTCCTCTAATTATTGAGCACCTGGCATTCAAGGGAAGGATTTGAAGATTACAAGCGATTTACCTTTCAGACAAGGCCAAGCATTTAAGATGGAGGTAATTACGATGGGTGTAGTTGTTGTTGTTGTTAGTGTTGTTGTTGTTATGGTAGTGGTGGTGGTTGTGTTGGTACTACTATTATTACTACTACTACTACTACTACTACTCATTACTTCACTACTATACATAACAATTTCTACTGACACATATATACAAACGCTATATCTGTATTACAACGTGTTACACTATACTAATGACCTAACATTGTAACTACGCATCTGTCCTCCTATTAAAGGCTGCCTCTCTACACTAACAATGTAATACACTCGTAGTAAAGTTTATCCCCTTTTATATTGATCGAATTTTACACTCTCTTTTAGCACAGACATCCGCTCTTCTGTCCTGCGGTACAAAGAGCAAAGTACAACAGTTAGGTTACGTTACAAAATAGCGGTGCAGAACAGTGGTACAGGAACAGGTATGCTCCATTGCAGTTCCAATAGTGGTGTGGTATCGTAACAATACTATAACTGCCGCCACCACCACCACCATCACCACCACCATCACCACCACCATCACCACCACCATCACCACAAACTCTCGTCATTACAATTGCACGAAAACTTTTACCACGCACTATCAACGCACACATGACATTCCCTCCCTCCCTCTCTCCCTCCCCCTCCCTCCTCCTCCTCCTCTTTCCCCCTCCCCCCCAACCACCACCGCCGCAACAACAACCTGCAACACACACACACACACACACACACACACACACACACACACACACACACACACACACACACACACACACACACACACATATTTACACAAAGTGCTGTACATACCAAAAACAGGATCTTCTGAGTGATACAAAGAGAGCCATTAATAAGAAAGAAAGAGAGAGAGAGAGAGAGAGAGAGAGAGAGAGAGAGAGAGAGAGAGAGAGAGAGAGAGAGAGAGAGAGAGAGAGAGAGAGAGAGAGAGAGAGAGAGAGAGAGAGAAAGAAAGTGGGAAAGAGAAAGAGAGAGAGCTGCAGGTCGAGCCAGTGGACGCAAGAGCTGGACCAACTACCATTACCCTTGACAAACGAGCTTGAAGCCTTCTCGTTTTTCCCTAAGTCGCACGATAAATCAAACCTGTGCCCAGCTCCCTTACGAGTTATATTAATGGTTAGGGAGCAAAAGGGATTCGAACTCAAGTACAGAGGATTGTGTTGCGTTTGTGTCACCAAATAACATCCGTTCATGTATTTCGTTGATTGTAGTTCAGTTTTTTTTTTTTTATTTCATGTTTTTTTTCTATTCATTATTATTTTTTTTAATTTGTGGTTTTCTTTCTTTCTTTATTCCATTTTTTTATTCGTTTATATTTGATTATCTTTTTCCTTTCATCCGTTTTTTTTCACAATGGTTTTCTTTCCTTTATTCCCTCGTTTATTCTTTATTTATTGACATTTCTCTTGCCATTTATCACTTTCTATATCTCTCTGTCACTCTAATTATCCATCCTTTTTCTTTTTTAACTCAATTTTTTTTCTCATTATCGTTGCTTGTCACTTTTCGTTTCTTTTCAACTAAGTTCTTCACATTTTTTCTGTTTCGCATTTTCTTATTCACTCTCATTAACTCTTCCTTTTCACTTTCCTCTTCATCATTAGTTTTCTTTCTCTCTCTCATTTATTTTCTTCAACGAACAGAGAAGAAAAAACACTTAAGAAGTAAACAGTAAATGAAAGAATGAAGAAAGTTAATTAAATGTTGCTGCACGAGAGAGAGAGAGATGAGAGAGAGAGAGAGAGAGAGAGAGAGAGAGAGAGAGAGAGAGAGAGAGAGAGAGAGAGAGAGAGAGAGAGAGAGAGAGAGAGAATTAAATAAAAAGAGACAGGGAAAGGGAGAGAAATAGATAAAGTTGAGACAGTTAAGTCATTTTGCATCACAAGATCATCAGAAACTTTACCTCTGAAAAAGTCTACACAAGTCTAAGGAAAATTAATGAAAAGAGAGAAAAAGTGAGGACAGTTCCAGAGTTTATTAGTATCTACGTGAGAAATAACGACTCAGAAATCAGTTAAAAGGGATAAAAAAAAAGAAAACGGTCTGCTAATGGCATTTCTTCACCGCTAACGATGCCGAAAAGCCGAAATAAACATTAAGAAAAATTTATGGGCTTCTTATTTTATGCTGGGGAGACGAGATTAAGACGAGAAAAAACGCCATTAAATAAAAATAAAAATAATAATCTGAGAATAAAACACAAAAAAATATTCAATACACAGACCATAAGCATCTTTTCATAGTAATAAATCAATATTCAGTTAAAAAATATCCATAGAAAAAACAAATGAACATCACAGGCGACGGGAAGATTATACGGGAGGTGAAAATGTTGTGAAAGTCTACGGCGATTACTTCCCGCGTTTCATTCACTCCGCCTTGTATTTCCTACCCTTGTCTTCATCCCGTCTCATCATCCCGCCCAGAGGTAATCTTAACGTGATCCAACTGTCCAGGCGAGCTTTACCCTAATATATACTACTAAACATAAGAGTAAATATGAAAACCCATAAAGAAGGGGAGTTAAAGGTATAAGATTGCAAAACTTCCTCATACACGAACTTCAGCTCAGCACCCTAGACTTGAAATCCCTTTGGTTGGAGACATATACACAGACACACACACACACACACACACACACACACACACACACACACACACACACACACAAGGAGAGAAAGAGACAGAGAAAGAGTGAGTTAAAGAAATCCACAAACAAGTGAGACAGGTGCTCTTAAACTATATACTTCTCTTTCATGTCTTTGTAAGTGGACGAGGACAGGTGTGGAGGGTTATAATTACGTCCACAGGTAATCACAGTGAAACCCAATCACCGGTGTGTGCTTTCGACTGGGAGCCTTAATGTTGCTCAGGAAATGAAATTGATCCCAGGAGACACAGCGCTGAAGGCACTTTTGTAACTCCGGTGACCTCGTTTCAGTAAGCACAGACGAGGTGGGAAGGAGGGAAGGGAGGGAAGGGAGGGAAGGAGGAAATTGTGGGATAGAAGGAGGCCAAAGGAAAGTGCAAGAAGAAAAACTAAGAATGATAAAAGAAGGAAAAGATGGAAAGAAAGCAAGATAAAAAGGTGAAGAGAATAAGAATGAGGTAAGAAATGGAAAATAAGATAAAAAAAAAAGGAACCAGAAGAATATAATACTAATAACACGACATAGGAAAGAAAGATAAAGGAAAGGAATAAAGGAAAAAGAGAATACCTGGCAAATGGTGATGGCAAAGGAAGGAAGTAGAGAAAAAAACGAGGAAAAGGGAAAAAGCATAAAAGTTTTGGTCTGGAAAGGGGGAAAGAAAATGTGAGGGGAAAAAAAACTGAGTTGAGAACACCGGGAGGAGAGTAAAGAAGATGCTGGTGACGCTGGTGGTGGTGAGATGAGATTGTGAGAGGAAGGAAGAAGATGCTGGGATACCAAGAGCCATGTGTGTGAAGGCAAATGAGGTGGTGGTGAGGTTTTTTTTTTTCCTTTTTATTTATACCAAAGATGCAACGATAAAAGATGAGATGATAAAGAAAACAAAGAAGACTGACAACAACAACAACAATAATACATAAAAGGAAGATAGAATAGAAAACAACAATGCAACACTAACAAATAAACAACAACAACAACAAAAACAATACAACTTAGTAACATAAGCCCTACAAGTCTTATACGCGATCAACACGCAATCAAACTTTCAACAATTGCAAGATAAACTTTCCCTATATATATATATATACACCCAGACACACACACACACACACACGAACACACACACACACTTCATACCCGAGTCATTCCATACCTGCGTCGTTTCATACTTGCTTGATGATGGACGTGTAAATGCTGGACACTTTGGTCTAATATAAACTTGAGCCTCTCCTTAACAGTATAAAGTGAGAGGTTCCTAGAGGAGTGATTGTGAGGCATTACTCTCTCTCTCTCTCTCTCTCTCTCTCTCTCTCTCTCTCTCTCTCTCTCTCTCTCTCTCTCTCTCTCTCTCTCTCTCTCTCTCTCTCTCTCATAAACCCACATATAGGGTAAAATAAGCAAGGTAAAAGAAAGGTGGACAGGGAAGATTACACCCCAGAATCGTAGGCATTAGGAATCCCCTTAGACACGGTACTTAAGGGGAGAAATACGGCTCATAATACTTAGGTACTTATCTGATAGCTGTGTAATGGCAGGTGTTATTAAGGGCAAGGGAAGAAAGGAGGAAGGGGCGAGGAGGAGGGAGAGAGGAGGAAGAGGAAGGAGAGGAGGAAGAGGGGGGTGAGATACTGAGAGAGAGAAAGAGAAGAAAGGAAAAGGAAGTTAAATGTAGTAAGAGAGATTACGATAAAAAAAAATCGAAGGAAGGAAGGAAGGGAAGAAGGAAGTGATAAGGAAAAGAGGAAAAGCGAGGAATGAAAGTCAAAGTAAATTTAGGAGATAAGATAGAACAAAATAAAACAGAAGAAGGATAAGAGGTAAGGGAGAGGAGGAGGCTGGAGAGAAGAAAGAGGAGAAGGACAGGAAAAAGTAAGAAA
>JAPQNM010000037.1:4085107-4110107 GCA_029783475.1 Metacarcinus magister | reverse complement strand
GAGAGAGAGAGAGAGAGAGAGAGAGAGAGAGAGAGAGAGAGAGAGAGAGAGAGAGAGAGAGAGAGAGAGAGAGTGTTAAGGGGAGAGAAGTAGATAGAAGGGAAAATTAAGGGATAGATAATGAAAGGGTAGATGTAGGGAGGGAAAGAGAGAGAGAGAGAGATAAGCAAAGGAAGGGGTAGCAGAAGGAAGGGAGGGGAGGTAAGGGGTGATAAGGGATAGATAAAACGATAAAGGAGGGGAAGGTAGGGGAGGTAGGGGAAGGTAGGGAGTGGTAGGGGTGGTAGAGGGTGGTAGGGGGTGGTAGGGGAAGGTAGGGGTGGTAGGGGGAGGTAGGGGGTGGTAGGGGGAGGTAGGAGGAGAAGGGGTAAGGATAATTTTAATGGTGGCACAAAAAGGTTAGAACAGATTCCTTCACGGACAATTAAGTCGTTTTTACCTTGTTTGTCCGATGATTAAGTCCACTAATGATGGAGATGGTTAGGGCAGGTAAACACACACACGCACACACACACGTACACACACTCACGTACACACACACACACACGTACACACTCACGTTGACACACACACACACACACACACACACACACACACAGGGGATACAAAATACTGAATAACCTATGTCCCCTCTCTCTCTCTCTCTCTCTCTCTCTCTCTCTCTCTCTCTCTCTCTCTCTCTCTCTCTCTCTCTCTCTCTCTCTCTCTCTCTCTCTCAAAAGGTCTCTGGGACACGGTATTTCGTCGCGTCAGAGAAGAATGTAACCTTGACAACCTCCATCTTGCTACTCCCCTTCCCCTTCCTTCCCCTTCTCTCCCCTTCCCCTGCTCTTCGTTCTCCCACTGTCTCTCTCTCTTCATTCTCCTGTCCTTCTTCTCCCCTCTTTCTCCCCCCCCCCTTCCATTATTCTCCTCTTGCTTCCATCCCACAAAAGTAAAGTAAAGTCAGGAGAGAGAGAGAGAGAGAGAAAAAATCCTAGCTGACTTTTTATTGTCATTCACGGTTCATGGAAAAAATTTTATATAGTACAAAGTTTGGAATAAAGTGTCTGTGGTTGGAGGAGGGAGGGAGGGAGGGAGGGAGGGAAAGGGGGGGAGGGGGAAGGGGGGGGGGGGGTTAGTGGCAATGGTAAAGGAGGCTTATAACTTGGTGGTAGGCCTATAATTTTGGTAGTAAATAATGTTGGTAATGACGGGAAGGAGACATAACTTTGACCTCATACTACCAAACATTTATCTTTCAAATCTTCCAACTTCTACGCTTCAAGGAGTGACATTCAACGAAGGAGGGGGGAGGGGGGGTGGGGGAAGGGGGGGTCTCTCTCTCTCTCTCTCTCTCTCTCTCTCTCTCTCTCTCTCTCTCTCTTTCTCTCTCTCTCTCTCTCTCTCTCTCTCTCTCTCTCTCTCTCTCTCTCTCTCTCTCTCTCTCTCTCTCTCTCTCTCTTTCTCTCTCTCTCTCTCTAGGCCTGGCTCCATAATGTCTAATAAATCACCCAACACTCTACTCGCCCAGACTTTTTAACACACTGGAGGAGGAGGAGGAGGAGGAGGAGGAGGAGGAGGAGGAGGAGGAGGAGGAAGACTACAACAACGAAGACGAAAGGATTATCACCATACAATCTTCACCAGGTACTACAAAGATAAGGAATTGAAGAGCAGTGATAAAAGTGATTAGATAAAGACGTAGTAGTAGTTATGGTTGTTAGGTTGGTTGACCGGTTGGCTAGTCACCCGCCTCTCCGTCTCCAAGGTTCGAACCCCGGTGTAGTCCATTCCAAGGCAGAGCAGCTGACACATCGCCAACTCCTCTCCCCATACATCTTCCTACGACTCCTTTTTTTTAATCTTTTTTTACACATACATAATGGACATCGGCCAAGTGTGGGAATAAAAAAAAAAAAAAAGAGAAAACTAGGAAATGTTCATAAATAATAATGAAAAATGAGAAATTAAATAAGAAATAGATAAGAATAATTGAGAATATCTGGATAGCTGTGTGGTGGTCAGGTCATCTGGAGTACCTGGGAAATGTCAAGGCAACGGAGATGAGCATTAGGGCAAGGCGCCATCTGGCTCACCTCCCATCCTTGCCACCTTCACTATTTCATGATAACCTTGCTTCCCTCCCTACCTATACCCTTAAGTATTCATCCATCGAACCAACTTGGCTGATCATCCACATCCACATCCACCTCCCTCACCCACACACACACACACACGTATCTAAGGTGTAGTAAGCCAACACACACACATGTACATACACGCACACAAACACACACCTCCTGTATTCGTATTCCCTTAAACAAGACTAGCACAGTGTATTCCGACCCTTATGTCCATCTTCCTCCCCCTGAAAATCTACGAGGACGCCGTCTTGGTCCGGTTAGGTAGACACAAGACCAGCCACCGCCACAGATCGACCGGCGATATTTCTGGCCGTGACATTTCATCACTGCCACGTCTGAAATCCACTACTTCGCCCCCCCCCCTCCACCCCCACCCCCGTGCCATGCCACCCAACACACGTCAGCCCCCCCCTCCTTCCTTCCTTCCTTCCTTCCTTCCTTCACGTCCCTATGGTTTGGGTCCTATCACTTTGTCGTTCCAGCACGTTACCTCCTCCTCCTCCTCCTCCTCCTCTTTCTCCTCCCTCTACTTCTCCTCCTCCTTCTTCTTCTTCTTGTCCTCCTCCTCCTCCTCCTCCTCCTCCTCCTAAGTGTTTATCCTCCTTGTCGTCGTCCGTGGAAAGTTTGGTCACAAAATGTCCTCTTTTGTCCCGAGGCTCCATCAGAGAATATGCTGAATGCTCAACTTCGACGCAACTTACTTACAAAAAAATGTTAAGTTTCATCTAAAGTTCAAATGACCACTTCGCGTTTTACCTTACGATCTGTTTCTAGGGACTTACACACACATAGTTCAGATTAAAAATAAAAAATAAAATAAATATTCTAGTTTTATACAGAACAAGTAGTAAAAAAAAAAATAAGTTGTACTATTTTTCTATATTTCATTTCAGACGTACGACCAAAGTGTACGTACGACTGCTAAAAATAAATAATTCAATCTACTGAATAAATTTTTAAAGTTCGTTTGCACGTGAGTATCAAAGACCAGTAAAAGTTCACATTGAATAACAAATACATAAAGTTTGGTGTGTGACAAAGGCTCAGCCACGTGCTAAGTGGACCTCAATGTTCCACTTCAGTTAAAATAAAGATTCAGAGATCCACAAATGATTAACCTTTAAAACATCACCTGATTTGTGGCTTTTAAGTTGAGTCAAATCTTCAACTATATTTAACTTTTCATTAAGTTCATGAGACTCAAAAACTCAAACACTTAAACTATTCTTGAGTTAACCTTGAGACTGAATTTCAAAACACAAACAGACCACTAAACACCACATCACATTCTCTAAGATCTCAATTAAGCTTAAAGGAATCATAGAATTCTACAATCCAAGGTAACCAGATCGCGAGGTAAGGTTTAGTATACGCACAACTACGCATCAGTACAGTCACGTCAACAGGCAAGTCCCGAGGGTGTGGTGGCGGTAGTCCTGGCAGACCCGCGGAGTGAAGTGTGAGTCTCCGCACCACACGCACCTAAACATTAATTGATGAGGAGCGTAAATGTCAAATCCACGAAACAAATCCTCCTGACTCTACTTTGTCCTCATCCTCCTCTTCATCCTCCTCCACTTCCACTTCACCTTTCCTACTCATCTCCACTTGTTCTCACCTTCCTTCATTTCTTCCTCACTTCCATACCTCCCAAAAGCGCTTCTATTCCTCCTCCTCCTCCTCCTCCTCCTCTTCCTATCACTCCCTCAGCAGCTTCGCAGTTAACAGACTTGCATTGCTGTGTCTATTGCAGTTTCTTCCCCGACAAGAGACTTCATGTGGATATTGCAATGAGAATGATCCCAGGCAGGGGACGAGGAGGAAGAAAGGAAAGCGATGAGGGAGGGAAAGGCGTGGGAAGCGGAGAATATTAGAAACGAAAGAAGATGAGTTTTTTTTTCTTCTCTCTTTTTTTTCCCTTTACATTTTCTGGTTGCTTTCTTTATTATTGTGTCTCTTCCTTTTCCTTATGTCTCTATTTCCTCTTCCTCTTCCTCCTTTTATTCTTCGTCTTCCGTGTCTCCGTCATTCCAAATCCCACTTCAATTCCAAGTTTGGTAATTATGTTCTTAATCACAGAATCCAGAAGGTTAACACAGCCAGACTGTGTTGCAAGGCGAGCTAATGACGACGGTGTTCGCTGCAGACGTGTGAACAAGAGGAGGAGGAGGAGGAGGAGGAGGAGGAGGAGGAGGAGGAGACGAAATAAACGAAGGACACCCAGGCCCCCCCCCAAAAAAAAAAAGAGAGAGAGAGGGACAGGAGGGATGAAAAAGAAAGAGAGAACCAGGACGGACGACATGGACGATGAAAACGAAGAGCAAAGAGACGGCAAAAATAAAAATAAAAAAAGAAAACACAAACAAAAACAAAAAAAGAGAAAGAAAAAAAACCAGAAAGCAGTAACAAAGATAGAGAGGATGGAGAAAGAGAAGAGGAAGAGGAAGAGGAGGAGGAGGAGGAGGAGAAAGAGGAGGAGGACGAGAGAACAAAGAGTGGCCGGCGGAGAGCAAGAGAGGACAAACCACCCAGGGCAATCAAGCTGACAGTAACCAAAGGGAAAACCTACCTGAAGGAGGGCTGACGAAGGAGGCAGAAGAGGAGGAGTTCCGAGAGCTACCCACTTCTACCTCAAATGAAGTTTTCTCTCTTATCTCCTGTCTTTCTCTCTCTTTCTCTCTCTACCTCTTGTGGGGTTGGTACTTATGGAGATCTTTCTTTTCTTTAATCAGAAAACCACTCTTGTCGCCACGTTACGTTTTCTGTGGGTGTTTTGAGGGGAAACTCAATTTATTTTCCTTTTGTGTTGTACTGTGGTTAAGCCGTTTCCCCACTACCGTCGCCTCACCTAAGTTTCCTTCTTTTAGGATAAGTATATTCAGTCCTCGGGTAGATGGTGACGGAATGGCTGAGGAGACGTTAATCAGCCTGGGTTCGACTTCACATTACCATAATTCACACTGATTCTGTCTCTCTCTATCTCTCATGATCTCTTTTATGGTGGTGGGTATGGTGGGCCTCATGTGGTGGTGGTGGTGGTGGTGGTGGTGGTGGTGAATGGAAGCTGCAGCAGTGGTAGTGGTGGTGGTAGTAGTGGTGACGGTGGTGGTGGTGGTGGTGATGCTAATGTCATTTTCAAAGGTCGCTCACTCGTTCACTCGCTCTCAGTCTTTCTCTGTTCGGTGGGTCAGCCAAAGCAGCTTCACATTATTATATAAGTTTTTTTGTTTTATATATGTATGTGTGCGAGTTATTCTCTCTCTCTCTCTCTCTCTCTCTCTCTCTCTCTCTCTCTCTCTCTCTCTCTCTCTCTCTCTCTCTCTCGTGTGATAATAATAATGACAATAATAATAATAATAATAATAATAACTAGAAATAATAATGATAATAATAATAACTACTACAATGTTCTATTATTCCTTATAATTTTGTTTCGAGATGTAATTGAATTCAGAATATCTTTTTGAGCTAGAAATTGTAATTGTTTTTTTTAAGGAAATAAAGAAAATAAGAAAATAAATAAATAAATAGAGAAATTAATGAATAAATGAATAAATAAACATATGCTAAGTTTGTTAAAGTTATGACCACGAGTTCTTGGGTAACATACACACACACGCACGCACGCACACACGCACACGCACACACACACACACACACACACACACACACACACACACACACACATACACACACACTAGTAAATTTGTCCCGGAAAAACAAAACAGAAAACGTAGCAAAGTAATTATAAATATATAAATAAATAACATCCCCTTTTACAACCCTCCATTAATAAAAAAAAATATTTATAATAGATTTTTACTATAATAAAAATACACACAAAGAAATATTCTCCCAACAGGTATGTCATGGAGGGAAAAAAGGAGGGAGAGAAAGAGATAAAAAGAGACCGTGAGAGACTTGCTGTATACTAAAAGGGAAAAAAAATCTCTTCAGTTCCCTGTAAAATCCTGACTCTTAAAAAACTTCACAAAAGTAAAAGGGAAAAAAATACTCCCACCACGTGTAGAAATTCGAGGAAAAGAGAGAGAGAGAGAGAGAGAGAGAGAGAGAGAGAGAGAGAGAGAGAGAGAGAGAGAGAGAGAGAGAGAGAGAGAGAGAGAGAGAGAGAGAGAGAGAGAGAGAGAGAGAGAGAGAGAGAGAGAGAGAGAACAAGGTGAGACAAGTCGTGGTTTCTTTACAAATCAACTGATATAAAGAATTTCCAAAGTAAAGGAAGAAAGTTATCCCCAAACTCACGGAAACAAACACACAAACAAACAAACAAACAAACAAACAAAAACAACAGACAACAAACTGTCTAAAACTTCTTACAGTACAAAAAAAAAGAATAAATAGATAAAAGAATAACGTTAAAAAAAAAGTTTATATATATTAATATAAAAAGAAAAAAATAATCACCACCACTAGAAATAATCACAAATTTAAAACAAAATATAAATACAATTGAAAAAAAAAAATACAATAAACACCACAACAACAACAACAACAACAACAACAACAACTACAACTACAACAACATTAACAACAAAAACAAAAACAGAGTACCAGAGCACACCGCTAAAGAGTCGTAAAGTTAGTCACACACATTCCAGTACTTCAATCAAAACTATAACGATGTCCTACACAGCCAGCGGAGGTTTTAGCGCTGGCCAGGACACCGCAAGGAGGAGAGAGTTGAGCCGAAGCGAGTCCCGGTATGGGTGAACGCGGGGAAGAGGCGTGACCTAGAGAGCGCGGGAGTGTGCTAGCAAAGGTCTTGTTTCCAGACCCGCTTCAACGGAACTGACTGCGTGTGTGTTGCTGCAGCTGCTCCTCCTCCTACTCCTCCTCCTCCTCCTCCTCCTCCTCCTCCTCCTCCTCCAGTTCTCCTCCTCCTCCTCCTCCTCTTCTTTTGCTACCTGTTTTTCTTAGTCTTTCTCTCTTCATCTATTTTTCTTCTCATGACCAAAACAAACTTTCCGTCAGATTGTTTCTTTTATATTTTTATTCTCTCTTTCTCTATCTTTATCTCTCTCTTTTTTTCCTCTCTCCTACAATGATAATCAGTTGTGTAATGTAAAAATAAGAAGAAGAGGAGAGAAGAGAAAATAGAAGAAAGAGAGAAAGGAAGAATGAGGATCAAAGGGATAAATGGAAGAATAAAAGGGAGAAGCAAAACAGATAAAAAGAACTGGAGAAAGATATAAAGAAGAGAAGAAAAAGAGGAAAGAGAGAAAATCAAGAACATAAGGAAGCGAAACAGGAAAGAGAGGAAAGCAATAGAAAGAGAAATGGAGATGAAAGAGAAGGAGAGAGATAGTGAAGAAGATAGAGAAGGAGGGAATGTGAGAGGATAAAGAAAGAGACATAAGGGAATATAGAAAAACGGAAGCAACTAAGAAAATACAACAAATAAAAAAGAAAACCAAAGGAATAAACAAAAACAAAAAAAAACAAACAAGAAAACAAAACAAAAAGAAAAACTAAAAGAATAATTCAAAAAATATCAAAATCAATAGAGACAACACATCGGATGAATGAAAAGCCAAAATACCTGTGAAAAGAGGAGAGAGAGAGAGAGAGAGAGAGAGAGAGAGAGAGAGAGAGAGAGAGAGAGAGAGAGAGAGAGAGAGAGAGAGAGAGAGAGAGAGAGAGAGGGACACAGGTGCTTCAGGGTGTCATCAGAACAGGTAAGGGAGCGAGAAAATTTTCATCACCAGAGGGACAAACACACCTTGAGGCCAGTGTCCCCTCAGCCAACCAGCGACCTCCATCCTTTCTACCAGCCAATCACAGCACTCCTGACCTACCCAATAGCCAATCCAAGCACGTCCTGCCTCGACATAACCAATAAAATCACTCCACGCCTTGCAAACAACTAATCACACGCTCTAAACAGGTTAATGTCCAATCAGGAAGCAGGAAGTTTTAAAACAACCAATTGGAAAACACCTACATAATAATAACCAATAATATGCGTTTGAATTAATGAACAGCCAATCAGAAGACAGGACACTTACTCCTTCCAGCTGTGACCAATCAGCGTTGAGTGTCATCCTGAAAAAGAGAAAATATAATAATAATAATAATAATAATAATAATAATAATAATAATAATAATAATATTGATAATAAATGTTTGTTAAAATAATTTCATCACAAAATAAGTGAGCAGGTAAGAGAGAGAGAGAGAGAGAGAGAGAGAGAGAGAGAGAGAGAGAGAGAGAGAGAGAGAGAGAGAGAGAGAGAGAGAGAGAGAGAGAGAGAGAGAGAGAGAGAGAGAGAGAGAGAGAGAGAGAATGTGTGTGACACAAATGTGCAGTGCTTTAAGAAGACTGTAAATGACTGGTTACTGAGGCAGGGGTAATTAATTAATTAATTATTACTTTATATGATATTTATTAATTATAGAATGAGGCTTTTAGATAGAAAAGCAATAGCATTGCTTTCTTTAGCCTGTAAGTTTGCAACTATCTATGTAATGTAGATGCTAACTGTTCTGTATGTGCTACTTTGTTTAAATAAAAATAAATTAAAAAAAAGATATTAAAATATTGAAGGATAGCTGACGAAGAAAAAGATAAGTAGATATAAATAATAAAGATACCGATATGAAAAGTGATATATTCAAGCAGAACACAAGGTCCTTTTACCCAAGCACTTAACCTACAACACAGGTACTTATGTATACCTATCTGTATGTATGTATGTATGTATACTTGTCATGCTTACCTGAGGACGGGTCACCTGTGTGTAAAGGTAAGTCACACGTCACCTTTTAGTGCAAGACAGGAACGGAGTAACCTGAACAATGGGTCCCGTCCCCCACCACCCCCCTTAGCATCTTCCCTTGCCTGTCTCTCACCTGACTCACCTGAACTCCTTTTAACTGTCCCAGCATCCCCTTCCTTGTGTGTGTGTGTGTGTGTGTGTGTGTGTGTGTGTGTGTGTGTGTGTGTGTGTGTGTGTGTGTGCACCTCATATTGAACTCTCTCTCTCTCTCTCTCTCTCTCTCTCTCTCTCTCTCTCTCTCTCTCTCTCTCTCTCTCTCTCTCTCTCTCTCTCTCTCTCTCTCTCTCATTCCGTCACTCCTCCAGGATTCTTCCTCCACCATAAACTGCCTCCAAAGCCAAAACTTTCATCTCCATCTCCTCCTCGAGTTTCAACCCACGCTTAAAAATTTCTTCCATAGTCTAGCTCTCTCTCTCTAGCTCTCTCTCTCTCTCTCTCTCTCTCTCTCTCTCTCTCTCTCTCTCTCTCTCTCTCTCTCTCTCTCTCTCTCTCTCTCTCTCTCTCTCTCTCTCTCTCTCATTATCAAAACGTTACTGCTTCGACATGCTAATTCTCTTCCTTCTCCTCCTCTTCCTCTTCCTCCTCCTCCTCCTCCTTCTCCTGAGGATTGGATGAAAGACAAGGGAAGGATGGTGGAAGTAAAGAAGGAAACGAGTAAATCAGGAAGACAATGAGAGGAACAAGCAACATTGAAAGGAAATAGAAACGGAGGGGAAGGAAGGAAGGAAGGAAGGAAGGAAGGAAGGAGGGGAGGATAAAAAAAAAATTCAGGAAGTGCTAGATAGGGGAGGAGGAGGAAAGACGAGAAGGAGGAGAGGAAGTGATAAGGAGGAGATGGGAGAGGTGAAAAGAAGGAAGAGAAAGAATAGAGGGAGAAAGGGAGGAAATCTTTGTTCTATTCGTGGATTCTAGAGATGGAAGAGGAGGAGGAGGAGGAGGAGGAGGAGGAGGAGGAGGAACATAGGAACACATAGGAAGAACAAACAACAACAGGCCTGCTGGCCCTTACGAGGCTGTTTGTGAGACTACACTATCTACTCTAGAGTGAAGGATACAGGATAGTAAGGGTGAAGGCTTCTCTCCCCAGCCATGGCTGGCAGGGAAAGGAAGGCCAACCAAGACCATACTGTCACTACCACTACTGCTACCACTACTTCCTGGCAAGCGATGTCAGGCCACTAGCGACGTCTTTTGAATCGACATTTCGTAAGTTAGGTACATCAGGATGAACTTACTCAAAGTTTGCTACGTTAACGGATAGTATTTTAGTTGTGGATTGGCTTCTAAATATTTGTCAAGTCTATTTTTGAACGTAGTAATTGTTTTACTGTCGACGATATTGGCGGGCAGGGAGTTCCAAACGTTAACGATCCGATTGAAAAAGAAGTGCTTGGCTTCGTTTGATGTGAATCTTTTACCAGTAATCTTAAAAGAATGACGTCTTCTTGTTATATTTGATCGATCAAAAGTAATGTAATCTTCTGCATTGATATTATCGAGGAGGAGGAGGAGGACTTCTTGCGTGATTGACAATACTATTCCACCGCCCATGGGATAAACCTTTGCTCGCTCACCTTGTCAGGTCTATCATCTGATCAATCATCAAGATATGTGCTATGAAATTGCAAACTCAACAATTGTGATAATGTTACAGCGCACGAGGGAAGACTATGATAAATATCTAAAATATAACTAATAACAAAATATGATAGTGTTTAGTTTCCTTTGACTTAACCATTTGCTGACAACCTTAAATCCGTTATCTGATATCAGCTATATTCGTCAACAGTGAAAATAAGTGCTTACCTTCAGGTTGTCAAATCAGGTAAAAATAATTTCATAAACTAGAAGTAAGCGTTTTTCAAGTGTTGGTTTGGATAAATAATTATTCGTACGAGGAAGAAAAAAAAAAACTACGAGAGAGAGAGAGAGAGAGAGAGAGAGAGAGAGAGAGAGAGAGGAGAGAGAGAGAGAGAGAGAGAGAGAGAGAGAGAGAGAGAGAGAGAGAGAGAGATAAGGGGAGGACACAGTATATATAATACACGTCAAGTCTTCTCTCCCTACACTCCTAACCAGACCTTCCTTCTCTCCGCACCACAAAACTGATATATCTCAACAGGTAAACATTTTCCTCCATTTTCTCTTTTTTTCCTTCTCTTTTTTTCCCCTGGCTTTTTATTTTAGTGACACTTTTCCTTCTCCCTCCTATCAATTGTAAAGGTGTACAACTAGCTGTTTATGTTACAATTTGTGAGAAAATAGTGTGCATGGTTTATGGGAGAGCGAGTGTCCTTTGTAATCTTGTGACTTGTGTATAAAACAACCTGGAGTGAAAAACCTCCAATAAAAACACTCTATATGTGTAAGGTAGATATCAAGTAGTAATAAAATGTTGCAGAAATGCATAAGGGAAGCAGGTAAAGAGGGAAGAGTATAAGGGATGGGATGACTAAGGAAAGGGAGGGTTTAAAGTAAGAGGCATTGAGACGTTTAAGGGGAGGAGGAAAAAAATTAGAAAGTTGGAGAGAGGGAGAGAGGGGAATACAAAAGGAGAAGGGAACGGAAAGGGGAATAGAGGAGATACAAGGGAAAAAAGGGAAATGTGAGGCACCCAATGTAATCTGTGGAGAGAAAATGCAGAAAAAAGGAAAAAGGTTTAAATTTGGGAAGAAAAGAAAGGAAAGAATAGAGAAATCTTAATGATTTTAATGTTTTAGTTTTTAAAAAAATAATAATTTCCTATAATTATCTATTTTTTTTCTTTTTTTCTTTCAAAGATTAATTGTTTTCTTAAAGGTTCAAAATATTCTCCTAATTTTCATTCACTTCCTCAAACTTCGATATTCATTCCCTTTTTAAAACTTTCTTTAATTACCTTTAAAGATCCAAGTAATTCTGTTATTTCTCTTCTAAAAGTTAGTTTACATTACCTTTAATTTTAAGTTCACTGCCATACCCACCCAAAAATAATAATAACAATTTATCTAAGTTCTACCTCATTTTCCTTCATTTTCTCTCTCGCTCTCGCTCTCGCTCTTGCTCTCGCTCTCTCTCTCTCTCTCTCTCTCTCTCTCTCTCTCTCTCTCTCTCTCTCTCTCTCTCTCTCTCTCTCTCTCTCTTTTTATTTAAACAAAGTAGCACATACAGAACAGTTAGCATCTATATTACATAGATATTTACAAACTTACAGGCTAAAGAAAGCAATGCTATTGCTTTTCTATCTAAAAGCCTCATTCTGTCATTAATAAATATACATGTATAAAGTAATAATTAATTAATTACCCCTGCCTTAGTAACCAGTCATTTACAATATTCTTAAAGCACTACACATTTGTGTCTTCAAGTATCACTCCTGAGGCATTCAGGGTGTTCTAGAGTTTCACGTATCTATTTGTGAATTGTCGCTGCTGATGCCACGTCCTACAACGTTGCATCAACAGCACACCAGGAGTCTGTACGAGAGCTCGTGTGGCGACGTGACTCAGGCGTTGAGGCTGTTTCAGGTCCAGTAAGTCACTCACACTTATTACCTGCACCTTAAACACCACTGTGAGTCCTGCCACGTCACAGCGGTGTTGGAGGGTGTGCAGGTGTGGCTCTTGATCGGTGCCACGGTCCCTGATGAGCCTCGCTGCACGATCCTGCACTCTGTCTAGGAGGGATAGGTGTTTTTTGGCCGCTCCACCCCATGCAAGGCACGAGAACTCAAGGGATAAGCGTACCTGTGCTTTGTAGAGTGTCTCCAGCCCTTTTGCATCCAGGAACCATGACATTCTCCTTAGAGAAGCCAGCTTTCCGGACGCCTCCCTGGCAAGACGTTCGATGTGGGTTTTAAAGGTCAACCCACGATCATAGGTGACCCCCAAACCCTCCATCTCGTCTGTGGCGCCAGTGGTGCCCCGTTAAAATTAAGGCGCAGGGTTGAGTTTGTTCTGGAGACGAGGAGCAGCTGAGTTTTATGGGGGGCAAATTTCACCTGCCACATGTTGCCCCAGGCGATGATGTGGGTTGTAGCTCTGCGTCAGGGTGATGTCAACGGCGCATGCTCTCGCACTGGGGATGAGGTGCAGCAGATCATTGATATATATATATTCCAAAGCAGAGGGCCGAGACAGCTCTCTCTCCCTCTCGCGCTCTCTCTCTCTCTCTCTCTCTCTCTCTCTCTCTCTCTCTCTCTCTCTCTCTCTCTCTCTCTCTCTCTCTCTCTCTCTCTCTCTCTCTCTCTTCCCTTTTCTTCCCTTCCCTTTCCTTCTCCAGGATATATATATTTCGTGACCTTGACCTCTTCTTGACCTGAATAATCATCTCAAATTAGAGGGACAAGACCCGACACACAGACATTATTACAGCCACTACGTAAACTTGTATTATTATAGACTACTGTTTATTACATACGCTTCTTCCTCCGAGGTTATTTCAGAACGAAGGAGGAGGTGAAGGAGGAGGCGAAGGAGGAGGCGAAGGAGGAGGAGAAGGAGGAGGACACATAGGAACACATAGGAAGAACAAACAGCAACAGGTCCGCTGGTCCTTACGAGACTGTTTGTGATAGAGGCTACACTATCTAATCTAGACTGAGAAAGAACGGAACAGAAAGAGAGAATAACACAACACAGAAAATAGAATAGGAAACAACAATACTGATGATTTAATAAACCAAACAGTAAAGAGAATAATAAAATGAAAATATAACAAACATGAGATACACCAAATGCTTAACAAAATATTTCTTTCATTCTTCCTTTTTCAGCATCTTCCTCGCCCAGTGGAAAAACATTCTTTCACGATGCTTGTGGGTACGAGCGGGCGTGTGGGCATGTGTGGGCGTGCTGGGGGTGTGTTGGCAAGGGCAGCGAGGGCGTGGCAGGGGTTTGGAAGGCGTGCGTCCAGCAATGATGTGAACACTTTTAGAGATACAGTCACGCTGCGCACTCATAACGAGAAAAGGTGAGAGAGGAGAGAGAGAGAGAGAGAGAGGAGATGCTATATAGAGGAGAGAGAGAGAGAGAGAGAGAGAGAGAGAGAGAGAAGAGATAGAGCGATAGAGAGAGAGAGAGAGAGGAGCGAGGAGCGAAGAGAGAGAGAGAGAGAGAGAGAGAGAGATGAGAGAGAGAGAGAGAGATAGTAGAGAGGAGAGGGTATAAATCGCATGCACGCTAGAGATAGAAGAGGAGAGAGTAAGAGAGAGATCGAGAGAGCATAGAGCTAGCTCAGAGAGAGTCTTAGTCTCTCAGAGATCGACGAGGAGGGAGTAGAGAGAGAGAGAATAGAGAAGTAGATAGAGAGATGATAGTGACACGATCGGCATGAGAGAGCGTATTCTGCAGCGATCGCTAGTCTCGCCTCATTTCTAAATGATATCGCGATATCTATCTAGCTCTTCTGTCGTGCTCGATGCTATACTATTCTATAGAGAGATCGGGTTAGAGTATCATCATCTGCTCTTCTCTCTCCGCTATATTATACTCGGTCTCTCATATAGCTCACTAGCTAGCTGCTTAATTCTACTATGCTTATCATCTTCTTCGTCTTCTATTCTCTCCTAAGTCTACTCTACTCCTCTATAGTCTTTCTACCGCTCATCCTCTACTCTCCTACTCCGATCCTATCGCAGAGCATCTCTATATCTGCTCTCTGCCTTCCTCAGCTCTCTATGCTCTTCTCCTATCTCTCTCTCTCATCTCATCTCATCTCTCTCTCTCTCTTCTACTACTCTCTTCCTCTCTCTTCCTCCTCCAGTCTTCAAGCTATTTTAAGTTGGTTCTATTTTTTTCATTATTCTTCCCATAACATATTAACCGCAGCCGCCCATCTATTGGTGAAACTATGGAACTGATCAACAGCTGAAGGCAGACAGGACAGAAGTGTTGTGGACAGGGATCGAACCCCAACACAGCAAGGATGTGTGTGATATGTGAGAGGTCTCAGCCTTACCCATAAATCCATCTCTATGAGTTATGAGCTCCTTCGGGAAGGGTAATGGCTGACGATCAAGAGTCTAGCGCGTGATCTTCCAGACCATGGTGAATAACACAAACTTACTCTCCAACAACAAAAACCCGACATCCATTTCGATATTTCTGTGTTTTCATTTTTGTCGTGTCATTACGTGTTCAACAGCAAAAGCTGGGACTGTTTAGCACCAAGGAGGTGGAGGGACGAGTGAGCCGCCTGCGTCACCACATGGAACAGAAGGGTCTAGCTGCCTGCTTCTTCACCTCCATCCACAACATTAACTATTACACAGGTGGGTGCGGGACAACCACAGCAACGACCTTACGGCAAGTTAAAAGTCCTAGTTTATCCCTTGTCGAACTTTACACAGCCACATACATCGGTAATACTATATCATCAAGCGAGTGATTCCTGGCTTCCTTTGTTCCACCTACAGGAGGGTTCACCTACTGTGCCTTCGGCCGACCTTACGGACTGTTGGTGACGCCTGAGAAACATGTCACCATATCATCTCTAATCGACTATGGACAACCTTGGCGACGCTCTCCAGGGGTACGTAAGCACGCGCGCACAGACACACACACACACACACACAGACACAGACACAGACACAGACACAGACAAAGACACAGACACAGACACACAGAAACACAGACACAGACACAGACACACAGACACAGACACAGACACAGACACAGACACACACACAGACACACACACACACACACACACACACACAGTAGAAGCAGAGAGGTGATTAAATAACACTTCCAAACTAGGTAACTATGTATATCTCGACGATGCCATCAATATACTAGTTAATATTTGTTCTTGCGAGGTTGTAGATAAAGATGTTCTGCTGCTACTTATGATATTTAACTAAGCACAAATATACAGGATTGGTAAGAGCGTGACCTACCCAGCCGCCCACGGAGTGAGGCACAGGGCTACCAACTGCTCCCCTTTCCACATATATCATTATAATACTGTCAAACAGTTGGTGGCATCTCTGCACCTTCCATAGTATGCAAAGTAGGATGAATGGAAAGCAGGACCTTTTTCTTGTTGTCATTAATTTTGTTCACCTAAAATGTTATGGACTTTGTGGGCACATCAAATCGTAAAATAAATTTAAAGTATCATTAGACTCCTTAAGGAATTTTTTGTTTTCTCTACAGGACAACATAGTCTACACAGACTGGAAGCAAGATAACTTCTTCAGGGCCGTGGCTGAGGAGCTTGGACCAACCAAAGGCATCGTTGGGGTGGAGGACGATCATCTCACACTAGAGAGGCAGCACAAGCTGCTGCACCACCTTTCCGGCGGCCCCAACTCTCACCGATGTGTCCATGGCGACGATGAGAATGAGGATGATCAAGAGCAAAGAGGAAATCGCAGTGATCAAGGTTGCCTTACCCGCCTTCACTTCACTTACATTCTATCTTCATCGTGCTTGTTTATAAGGTTGCAGATGCCACATTCATATTCCATTTGCCTCCCGTAAACGTTGTGTTTTTTATTCGCAGAACAGTGTAGCCACAGGAGACATAGGAGGATGGGCGTGCGTTGAGGCACTAGGCGAGGGAGTGCCAGAGTATGAGGTGGCACTGGCTGGCACGCAGGCCATGGTGCGCCGCATTGCAGAGATCTATCCTGACAGTGAACTACTGGGACAGTGGGTGATCCCTTCACATTTATTAGTACTGAAAAACTGAATACTTTAATAACTAGAGAGGCACTCAGTAGAACACAAGTCAATTCAACGCCGCTCTTTCGATATGCAT
This sequence comes from Metacarcinus magister, assembly GCA_029783475.1. Lineage (NCBI taxonomy): Eukaryota > Metazoa > Arthropoda > Malacostraca > Decapoda > Cancridae > Metacarcinus > Metacarcinus magister. Next base: position 4,093,447 of record JAPQNM010000037.1, on the reverse strand, counting down.
GAATTTTCCTGGATTTTTAAGACTTTTAAGAAAATAATGGAGTAAAATCTTAGGGTAGGGGTCATGTTGATGATATTTTACAAAATTGTGATGCGTTTTGACAGTTATGAATGTTTTATAATAATGTAAGTCATGGCGTCCAGCTGCATGTTGGGCGCGCCGAAGGTGGCGCCCAACTTACCGTCCAATGGTACTACTATTGTATCACCGAGCCATGAAAGTCAAAACAAAGACGGCAACTGCCGCTCAAACTGATAGCCCAGTTAAAAGTGATAGTTTTCATCACTGTCTGCTGTTCAAGGTTAGTGTGTATAAGCCAGTTCACCTTTATCTCTGCAGCATGGGTGTGGTTCCAGTCTGGCCTAAACACAGATGGTGCCCACAACCCGGTCACCTCACGCAGGATTCAGAAAGGTGACATCCTGTCTCTCAACTGTTTCCCGATGATACAAGGGTGAGGATATAGTACAGGTGTGAATATTTTCTACAGGTGATCATCCCAATGTACAGGTGCATGATGGCAGGTAAAAAAGGCTCCTCATGCTAGGATGGTTAAGCAATTCTCTTCGTTCTCAACATATTTAAGAGAGAACGTAAACATTCGAGGCGTCATTATAAAAAATCTAAAAACCTACGCCAAATAACAGGCAAGAGGCATGTTCATCCTGCCTCTATAAAGCCTACTGGCGCCAACGGTTTGTAACATAGAAGACAAAAAATTCAGTTTGACTTTATCTTTGCAAATACATGAACCAGCATTAATGTAATACAATAACATGATCCAAACTTAGTATACTGTACTTGCTGCACATTGATGATACTTTTTCCAGGTACTACACATCCCTAGAGAGGACCTGGTTCTTGGACCACTGCAGTGATGCCCACCTCAAAGTGTGGGAAGGCAATGTGGCAGTAGCCAAACGAGGGTTGGAACTCATTCGTCCAGGAGCTAAGTGTTCAGAGATTACCAATGAACTGAATGAACTTTTTGCCCAGCTAGACCTTCTTAAGTACCGCACGTTTGGCTATGGTCACTCCTTTGGGGCTATGTGCCACTACTATGGACGTGAGGCAGGTAAGTCCACCACCAGTCCATGTTGTATTTTAGTGTGCAGGCAATACACACTACATAGCATTCCATCCCAAGTGTTTTGACTCCATTAAGAAGCAATCACTTAGGTGATCTCCGTTTTTTGGGTCTCTAAACTAATGAAGAATAAATACACACAGAATCAACAGTGAGTTCAGGGCTACAACTAATTATCTATCGTCAGGTAAATACTCATTAACTAATTGTGTTTATACATAATCTCATACAAATGTAGAAAGTAAAAAGCCTCATGAAAGCCAACACTCCACAACAGCTCTTGAGCTGCGTGAGGACATCGACACAGTGCTGGAGCCGGGCATGGTGTTGTCGATGGAGCCAATGGTTACTATCCCTGAAGGACTACCTGGGGCAGGGGGCTACCGCGAACTCAATGTCATGGTTATCAATGAGGATGGATCAACTGAAAACATAACAGGCTTCCCCTTCGGACCAGAACACAACATCTTCAAGAAGTAAAGCGGAGATTAGATAAACCATCCTGTTGTGGAAGAGCCATTCGCTGTAAAGTCCTCTTCTAACTAGGTGATCCGTTTCAGATCACTTAATCTGGACAGCGTGACCCGTGTTCTATTTACCCTCAGAAATCGGATCCGGATGATTGAGTGATCTGGATTGTGATCCGCCTGTTCAGATTCCCGAAGTGCGTTGTAACAGACGACACTCAGCAGCAGCCTCTACTCAGAATTTAATATTAATATATACCTCCAATAAAACACCCTATATGTGTAAGGTAGATATCAAGTAGTAATAAAATGTTGCAGAAATGCATAAGGGAAGCAGGTAAAGAGGGAAGAGTATAAGGGATGGGATGACTAAGGAAAGGGAGGGTTTAAAGTAAGAGGCATTGAGACGTTTAAGGGGAGGAGGAAAAAAATTAGAAAGTTGGAGAGAGGGAGAGAGGGGAATACAAAAGGAGAAGGGAACGGAAAGGGGAATAGAGGAGATACAAGGGAAAAAAGGGAAATGTGAGGCACCCAATGTAATCTGTGGAGAGAAAATGCAGAAAAAGGGGAAAAGGTTTAAATTTTGGAAGAAAAGAAAGGAAAGAATAGAGAAATCTTAATGATTTTAATGTTTTAGTTTTTAAAAAAATAATAATTTCCTATAATTATCTATTTTTTTTTCTTTTTTTCTTTCAAAGATTAATTGTTTTCTTAAAGGTTCAAAATATTCTCCTAATTTTCATTCACTTCCTCAAACTTCGATATTCATTCCCTATTTAAAACTTTCTTTAACCCATTCACCGTGATAATGCAAAAAGTTTCTTGTATCGCCTGTGATCTAATAATTTATGATTTTTCAATCTATACATTGAATAATATGCTTAGGATAGTAAATTTCTCCTGGTTTATCCGATTTGAACAGTAGCATCAACACATCGTTTAGTCTTAAGTTACATAAGTTATACAGCATTGAAGTTGAATACAAAACGATTTCAAAGCCATGATACGAGGGAAGCGCGTTGCCAGACATATGATACGCCACCCACCTCACCATATATATATATATATATATATATATATATATATATATATATATATATATATATTATATATATATTTATTTATTTATATATATATATATATATATATATATATATATATATATATATATATATATATATATATATATATAAATATATATATATATATATATTTATATATATATATATATATATATATATATATATATATATATATATACACACACATATATATATATATATATATATATATATATATATATATATACACATATATATATATATATATATATATATATATATATATATATATATATGTATATATATATATATATATATATATATATATATATATATTTATATATATATATATATATATATATATATATATATATATATATATAGAGAGAGAGAGAGAGAGAGAGAGAAAAAAAAATGAGGAGGAAAGTCATGTTTTTATATAAATATTAAGTTTCATTTTACTGCGTAATTATTAGTCATAGAACAAATATTCATAATGACAGTTGTACAGTTTAATTAGGTGTATCAGATGATGCAATGATATTTCCAATATTTCTAATAGCTTTCGGGAAAATGAGGAGGAAAGTCATGTTTTTATATAAATATTAAGTTTCATTTTACAGCGTAATTATTAGTCATAGAACAAATATTCATAATGACAGTTGTAGAGTTTAATTAGTTGTATCAGATGCTGCAGTGATATATACAATATCTCTAATAGCTTTCGAGAAAATGAGGAGGAAAGTCATGTTTTTATATAAATATTAAGTTTCATTTTACTGTGTAATTATTAGTCATAGAACAAATATTCATAATTTCAGTTTTACAGTTTAATTAGGTCTATTTGATGCTGCAATGATATTTCCAATATCTAATAACTTTCAAGAAAAGGAGGAGGAAATTCATATTTTTATATAAATATTAAGTGTCATTTTACTGCGTAATTATTAGTCATAGAACAAATATTAATAATGACAGTTGTACAGTTTGATTAGGTGTATCAGATGCTGCAATGATATTTCCAATATCTCTAATAGCTTTTGAGGAAATGAGGAGAAAAGTTATGTTTTTAAATAAATATTAAGTTTAATTTTACTGCGTAATTGTTAGTCATAGAACAAATATGCATAATGAGAGTTGTACAGTTTAATTTGGTGCATCAGAGGCTGTAATGATATTTCCAATATCTCTAATAGCTTTCGAGAAAATGAGGAGGAAAGTCATGTTTTAAATAAATATTAAGTTTAATTTTACTGCGTAATTATTAGTCATAGAAAAAATATTCATAATATCAGTTGTACAGTTTAATTAGGTGTATCAGCTGCTGCAATGATATTTCCAATATCTCTAATAGCTTTCGAGAAAATGAGGAGGAAAGTCATGTTTTTAAATAAATATTAAGTTTCATTTTACTGCGTAATTATTAGTCATAGAACAAATATTCATAATATCAGTTGTACAGTTTAATTAGGTCTATCAGATGCTGCAATTATATTTCCAATATCTCTAATAGCTTTCAAGAAAATGACGAGGAAATTATGTTATTATATAAAAATACGGTTTTATTTTACTGCGTAATTATTAGTCATAGAACAAATATTCATAATATCAGTTGTACAGTTGAATTAGGTGTATCAGATGATGCAATGATATTTCCAATATCTCTAATAGCTTTCGAGAAAACGAGGAAGAAAGTAATTTTAAAAAAAGTAAAATTCAGTATCTATTAGTACTAGTGAAAATATTCATAATGACAGTAGTAGATTTTAATTTGGTCTATCAGATGCTGCAATGATATTTCCAATATCTCTAATAGCTTTCGAGAAAATGAGGAGGAAAATCATGTTTTTATATAAATATTAAGTTACATTTTACTGCGTAATTATTAGTCATAGAACAAATATTCATAATGAGAGTTGTACAGTTTAATTAGGTGTATCACATGCTGCAATGATATTTCCAATATCTCTAATAGCTTTCGGGAAAATGAGGAGGAAAGTCATGTTTTTATATAAATATTAAGTTTAATTTTACTGCGTAATTGTTAGTCATAGAACAAATATTCATAATTTCAGTTCTACAGTTTAATTAGGTGTATCAGATGATGCAATGATATTTCCAATATTTCTAATAGCTTTCGGGAAAATGAGGAGGAAAGTCATGTTTTTATATAAATATTAAGTTTCATTTTACTGCGTAATTATTAGTCATAGAACAAATATTAATAATGACAGTTGTACAGTTTAATTAGGTGTATCAGATGCTGCAATGATATTTCCAATATCTCTAATAGCTTTCGAGGAAATGAGGAGAAGTTATGTTTTTAAATAAATATTAAGTTTCATTTTACTGCGTAATTATTAGTCATAGAACAAATATTCATAATATCAGTTGTACAATTTAATTAGGTCCATCAGATGCTGCAATTATATTTCCAATATCTCTATCCAATATCTTGGGGGGGGAGAGGGGGGGGGGAGAGAGGGAGGAAGAGAAGGAGGGGGGGGAGGAAGGGGAGTAGAAAGGGAGGGGGGAGGGGAATTAGCGGCGTAGTAAGGGACAAGGGAAGGGGTAAAGGGAGGGTATTTAAAGGGAGAGGGGTGAGTAGAGGGGAGAGGAGGGGGAGGTAGAGGGAGGAAAGAGTAATTGGAGAAAGGGTTAAAGAAAGAAGAAAGGAATTAGGAAGAAAGGGAAGGAGGGAGGTTATAAAAGGGAGGAATTAAGGGGGGAAGGGAGGGAGGAAGGGAGGGGGGGAAGGGGGGGGAAGGGGTTATCTGAGGTTAGTTAGATATTTGAAAGGGGAAGAAGGAGAGGAAAGGGGGAGGAAAAGGGGGAGAGGAAGGGGAGGGGGTGGTGATAGATAGTGAGGGGGGGGGGAAGGATAGTTGGCAGGGTGATGCACTCCCTACCACAAGGAAGGAAGGGGGAGGAAAGGGGGAGGAAGGGGGAGGAAAGGGGGGGAGGGGGGGTTGCATATTATCTTGGCTCCGCTCTGTCGCCCCTTCACAGGTGCTACTACTCCTCCCCTTCCCTCCCCTTCCTCCCCTTCTTCCCCTTCCCTCCCCTTCCTCCCCCTTCCTTCACCCCTTCCCTGTGTCCTGTCTTGGCCACAAGCTTCACTACAGAGCCTTGCGTGGGCGTGAAGGGGGGGGGGAGGGGGGAGGATAAGAAGCAAAACACCAAGGAGGAGGAGGAGGAGGAAGAGGAGGAGGAGGAGGAGACAGGAAGTTCGTTATCATTACTACTACTCCTACTTCATGACTCCTTCGTGTTCTTCTACTGTTCTTCACTACTGGTGTGAAAGCAGAGTAGAAAAGCGAGAAGGCTCCTCCCCACCCACCCATCCACCTACCCTCATCTTCTAGCCAAATGCCTCTAAGAATGCAAACAGAAAACGAGCTGCAAATCTATAGGGGAGAATATATGTATAAGTTTTTACAGGATAGACTCAACAATTATAACTCTGTGTATATAATTCTGTGTATATAATTATGTCTATATAACGCGGGAATGTCTAATTACCTAACTAACTACATAAATACATAAAGAAATAGTTACCTGCATTGATAAAGATATATTACTCTCTTATCACCCAAAATAACTTAGATAGAACACAAACTTCACCTCACGTCTCGGTATTGTCAGTAAATCTTAAAACAATCAAAAATATATAAATAAACAAAATATATATATAAAACAAAAAAATCAATCTGCTAATCCGTACCACACGTTAGGTAGGATTCTACAGCGTTCATTCCATCCTACTTAGCGGGAGTCCTTCGTTCCTTAGGGCTTGTATGTAGTATATGGGAGGGACACCGAGGCTCCTACAACACCACCACCAACAACAACACCACCAACAACACCACCACCACCAACAACAACACCACCACCACCACCACCACCAACAACACCACCACCACCACCACCACCAACAACAACACCACCACCACCACCACCACCAACAACACCACCACCACCACCACCACCACCACCTGATGCAACACAAAGAATACAAGATTGTTTACTGGGTCAGAAATGTCACCCATAGATTGACTAGAAGAAGGACAAGGAGGAGGAGGAGGAGGAGGAGGAGGAGGAGGAGGAGGAGGAGGAGGAGGAGGAGGAGGAGGAGGAGGAGGAGGAGGAGGAGGTGGATGAGGAGGAGCATAAAGACAGGACAGCTATGTATGAATGATCAATGTATAAATAAATGAATATATGAAAGAAAAACAAAAATATATATATATCTAAAAAGCCAATTATAAATAAAGAAAAAAAATCCGATAAGAAATATTTTGTATGTTCAATAAATAAATAAAAATATATATATACCTGAGAATACATGAAAATACATAAAAAAATACATTATAAAAATACAAAACAAAGATAAAAATACATAAAGATACATAGAATAGAGAGAAGGAGAGGAAGAGAGGGAGGAGGAGGAGGAGGAGGAGGAGGAGGAGGAGGAGGAGGAGGTAAGAAAAAAACAAACACAAAAACACAGATATAATGATGGTTCTTGTACAAATTGCAGAAATATTCCCCTTTCATAGTGAGGGGAAAAGAGGGAAGATGAGGGAAGATGAGAGGAAGGAATTAAGGAGAAGGAAAAAGAGATAATGATGAGAAGGAGGACTGGGAGAAAGGAAAAAGAAGTGTTAGAGGAAAAGAGGGGAAGAGAGGGGAAATAAAAAGGAAGGAAGGAAGGAAGGAATGTGAGGGGAGTGTTGGAAGATGGGAGCAACCACCCCTAAAGCACCACACTTCAACTGAGGGGAAAGGGTGAGGGGAGAGGGGAGAGAGGAGGGGAGAGGGGTGAGGGGAAGGAGTGAGGGGAGTAAAGGATATATGTGGTGCTTTTGGGAGTAGTGAAACCCAGGCAAGGCAGATTGTATCCTCCCCTCACTCTCACTCACCATCAATCATCATTTTCATCATTATTATTATTATTATTATTATTATTATTATTATTATTATTATTATCAAACTTACTTGCTATACTAGAAATACCTTATATATATTCTGTAACCAACACACACACACACACACACACACACACACACATTGCAACAACAACTACCAATTCAACTACCACTATCAATTCAGCCACCACCACCACCACCACACACCACCACCACCACCACCACCACCACCACCACCTCACAGACACTACCAATGTCGTAAAAACACATATAAGTTATCTGTTTTCCTACCAGTGTGTGTGTGTGTGTGTGTGTGTGTGTGTGTGTGAAAGCGTTAAAAATAGCGTAAGTGAGTGAGACCAGAATCTGTCTCAAGGTTAACTAGCAAGTAAACACACACACACACACACACACACACACACACATATGCCTCTTTGCATGTACGTGTATATTTTTCTTTTCTATCGTTATTCATTTTGCTTATTTGTCTTTGTATATCTGTATGTCTGTTCTACCAATCTATCTGTTAGTTTGTCTGTTTATCTTTGTATGTATGTTGAAAAATGCTACAAATCACATTAGGAAACATTCAACATTTTCGCCTCTCTTAACCCTTGCAAGGAGTCCTTAGGAAGTCACTACAACACCTTGATGTGCCTTGCGTGTCCACTCATCCTGACACTCATAACACTCACCCTCGCCTGTCTCCCTCCCTCCCTCCCTCCCTCCCTCCCCTCACGTGGCTCACCTCAGTGCTGCAGGCGAGGCAGGGCACCCAGCACCTCGTGGACTGCAAT
>JAPQNM010000037.1:4072607-4075107 GCA_029783475.1 Metacarcinus magister | reverse complement strand
CTATTACTATTACTATTATCATTATTTTCATTCCTATTATTACTACTATGATAACTGGCCTTCAAAACGTGTGCCTCTTGTCGCTTTGAACTGTGATCCCCAATAGTTAGGTTTTCAATGCATTCCAAGTTACACTGCAGCTATTCACCGGGAGATGCATTTCCTTCCTCTAAACTTATTGAAAGTGAGTCAGTGAGTCAGTAAGTCATTGAAACGCGTCTATCATTCCCACCAGACGGTTAGGTTAGGTTAAGTTAGTGAAGGAATATATAAGTTTCTTCAGTGTTAACAAAGCAATAATAATGTTTTTTTTTAATCTTACAAAAAATAAATAAATAAATAAATAAATAAAAATAAAAATAAAAATCTACAATGTTACCATAAAAAAATAAATTGTTTCTTCAGTGTTACCAAATCAATAATAATGTTTCTTTAATATTTGTCTCTTGAAAAAAAGAAAAGAATATATTGACTGAAATGTTTTTGTCGTGTTATTCTTCATTAACATTCATACAGCGAATCAACGATATAATGTTATGTGTGCGTGTGTGTGCGTGTATGTGTGTGGTGTGTGTGTGTGTGTGTGTGTGTGTGTACGTGTGTGTGTGTGTGGGGTTAATTACGTCATTTCATCGCCATTAACTGTATTCGTAAAACATAATTACTACCCTTTATAATTACCAATACTTATTACTTCACATTGCGTGCGTGCGTGCGTGCGTGCGTGCGTGCGTGCGTGCGTGTGTGCGTGTGTGCGTGTGTTCGTTGGTTCACTAATTAACCCAGTACCTTTTATCATTATTATTACCTGTGTCTATTGATTCAACCTAACAACTCTCATCCATTAATTACTATATGCAGAATCAGCCTCGTATACTATTTTAAGCGTCTATTTCCACACACACACACACACACACACACACACACACACACACACACCCTTACCTGTCAATCTGTTTACCTGTCTGTGTCTACCTGTCCCCTACCCTCAACACCACTTCCATTACTTCTACCTCCTTCACCTTCTCCTCTACACTATTTCCAATCTATCTATTTTTACCCTCCCTCCTCCTCCTCCTCTTCCTCCTCTGTACTGTTTCCTCTTTCCTCTTCCCTCTCTTCATCCTACTTCAGTTGTTTAGTGCATATCCTCTTCCTTCCCTTCCTCTTCCTCTTCCTCCTCCTGTTATTACATCTGTCATCTCTTCCATCACTGTGTCCTACCATTACTATCTCCTCTTTCTCTTCCACTATCTCTTCCTTCACTAATGTATATAAGTCAACACCACCATTTGTACAGCTCTTATCACCACCAACACCACCAATACTAACACTCGTCTCGCCTCTATCACCACCACCACCACCACCACCACCACTACCACTACCACCACCACCACTACCACTACAACTTCTACGATAACAATAAACGTTACGACTATTGCTATGCCGACTTTACCCTATTGATTACAACTACTACTACTGCTAACACTATTACTTTTACTCCTCCTCCTCCTCCTCTTCCTCCTCCTCCTCCTCCTTCTCTTTCTCTATGCACATATTTAGTATCATAAGAGATTCGAATTATGGATGTAAATCATGTAATATTTCTTTTTTAATACTTATTGCAAGACTTATTAAGGTTTTGTTCTGTTTTCATTTGATTATTTATGGAATGATTTAAGAATTGTCTGGGTATATATAATTTTTTTGTTCAGAAGTTTATTGGTGTTTGGTGTTTATTGTATTTAAAAGGTGATTGTGTGTTTGTTTGATATTGAAATAGTTACGAAATGTTAATGTGTTGTGTTGTGTTGCCTCACCATCAACCTTCAAAACACACACACACACACACACATCCAACACACACACACACACACACTTGTCACTTAAATACAACAATATCACACTACCTTCCTCCCTTTGTGTATTATTATCTAAGTAAGTTTCTAAGTAGTATTTTATAAGTGATGTAATGTAATGTAAAGTTGTCCTGTCATGACCTTGAAACATTACAAAATAGAACTACATTTGCAACACTGTAACAAAGACTCATAAGCTGACCTTCCAGTGTTGCCAATTCCAAGGTGAATGTGTACACTTTGTTTTATGTGTGTATGAATAAATAAATAAAGAGAGAGAGCGAGAGAGCGAGAGAGAGAGAGAGAGAGAGAGAGAGAGAGAGAGAGAGAGAGAGAGAGAGAGAGAGAGAGAGAGAGAGAGAGAGAGAGAGAGAGTGAGTATTGTTTTTCACTCCTTGATGTATTTACAAACTTTTACCATTTATTTCCTTCCTTTTTCCTGCTTGGGTCGTTTCGTGTTGTGTTCCGGAATGAATCGTCGGTATATTCTGCCATTATTGACCTTCCGTTGGCGTGGGTTGTACCGTTTTGATCAATAATCGTCATTCAATATAAAATTACACGTATTGTAACCGTAAATTCGCCTTATTATAAATATTGTTATGTGATATGTGTTGTGTGTGTGTGTTACGTACTACTAC
>JAPQNM010000037.1:4060107-4070107 GCA_029783475.1 Metacarcinus magister | reverse complement strand
CTTTCATTGCACAACAAGTCACATTGATTCAGCAGCTGAGTCCGAGCGAGGTGCAAGTACACACACACACACACACACACACACACACACACACACACACACACACACACACACACACACAGCAAGAGTCAAGCGGAATGAAATGTTGTTGACCTTTTATTTGCAGCGTTGAAATGAAATGAAATGAAATGGTACGTTAGTTATTGCAAACCTGACCTTCCTACCTTCCCACCTGCCTTCCTACCTATCTATCTGCCTACCTGCCTATCTATCTACCTACCTGCCTACCTATCTATCTGCCTACCTTCCTACCTATCTGCCTACCTGCCTACCTGCCTACCTGCCTACCTACCTGCCTGCCTTGCTGCCTGCCTATCTACGCAAAAGAAATGATAACAAAGAGAATATGATAGTAAAATAATAGGAAATTGAATTAAAGGGAATGTTATCTATTAAAATGTTGACCTTCCTGCCTTCCTATCTACCTTACTTCCTGCCTGCCTGCCTACCTTCCTTCCTTCCTTCCTTCCTGCCTGCCTTCCTTCCTGCCTGCCTGCCTACCTACCTTCCTTCCTTCCTTCCTTCCTTCCTTCCTACCTTCCTTCCTTCCTGCCTGCCTGCCTGCCTGCCTGCCTACCTACCTACCTACCTACCTTCCTTCCTTCCTTCCTACCTTCCTACCTTCCTTCCTTCCTTCCTTCCTTCCTTCCTTTCTTTCTTCCTTCCTTCCTTCCTTCCTTCTTTCCTTCCTATCTACCTTCCTTCCTTCCTTTCTTCCTTCCTTCCTTCCTTCTTTCCTGCCTAACTACACCAAAAACTAAAAAATAAAATCGAGACAAAAATACTAATCAATAGGAAATCAAATGAAATTAATGAATAGGATAAATAAAAAATATAAAATAAAAATATATATAAACACAACAATAAAAAGGCGATGCATGAACCCAATAATTAATAGCATCAATAGTTTTTATAGTTTTTTTTTGTTGCATCTATTGTTTTCTATTCCTGTATGACCTTGTTGCACGGAGGGTTTAGTTGAAGCCACGCCCCCTCACGCCTCATTGGTCGACAGCCTCAACACAACACAAACCACAACAACAACAATCACTCTAAGTAAAGATATAATGTTTTTTTTTTCTTCACATATTTTTTATTTTATTGTGAGAGAGAGAGAGAGAGAGAGAGAGAGAGAGAGAGAGAGAGAGAGAGAGAGAGAGAGAGAGAGAGAGAGAGAGAGAGAGAGAGAGAGAGAGAGAGAGAGAGAGAGAGAGAGAGAGAGAGAGAGAGAGAGAGAGAGAGAGAGAAAAAAAAAGAAGTTATACGAGTGTTGTAAATGGTAGGTACTGTGTGTGTGTGTGTGTGTGTGTGTGTGTGTGTGTGTGTGTGTGTGTGTGTGTGTGTGTGTGTGTGTGTGTGTGTGTGTGTGTGATATTTGCGTAAACAAGATTAATTTCCAAAGTATTGAAGGGAGATGAAGGGAAACGACACACACACACACACGTACACACACACACACACACACACACACACACGTACACACACACACACACACAACAGAACGCCCATCTAAACCTTAAAACTAGTATATAACAGGAACAAAACATGTCATTACCCAGTTAAGTGCTCCTTCCTATTCTCCTTTTATTTCCATTTCTTCCTCCTCCCCTTCCCCCTCCTCCTCCTCCTCCTCCTCCTCCTCCTCCTCCTCCCTCCTTCTGTTTGTCTTCCCAGATTTTCTATTTTTTTCTTCCTTCTTCCACTTAAGGTTCTACATGCCCTTTTTAGCCTCCTCCTCCTCCTCCTCCTCCTCTTCCTTCTCGTCCTCGACAAAGCCTCATTCACTTCTCCCTCCCTTTCTTCCTCCTCCTCCTCCACACTTCTCTCCCTTTCTTTTCTCCCCCCTTGAGGCTACTTTATACTGCCCCTATTCTCTCTCTCTCTCTCTCTCTCTCTCTCTCTCTCTCTCTCTCTCTCTCTCTCTCTCTCTCTCTCTCTCTCTCTCTCTCTCTCTCTCTCTCCAGGATCATACACACCCCTTCATATCTCCTTGAATGCCTCTCACTGATTCTTCTCTTCCTTGTTTTCCTCCTCCTCCTCCTCCTCCTCCTCCTCCTCCTCCTCCTCCTCCTCCTCCTCCTCCTCCTCCTCCTCCTCCTCCTCCTCTTCTTCTTCTTTTGTCTAACCGTGATAAAATTAAATTCACTCGCTGTCCTCACTCAATAAAAATAATAATAACAATAATAATAATAATAACAATAATAATAATAATAAATAATAACAAATAATAATAATAGAAAAACAACACTAATTCTTCCAACACTCACTATACACAAAATTTTCCTCGGTGGTCTAGTGGTTGAAAAAGTGTTGCATTCACCTCGGATCCCCCCGTTCGATACCCGGAGAGAGTCAAAACAGGAAAGACAAAACAAAAACTAATTAACACTCCCTAGAGGTGGCACTAAGCCCTCTACACACACACACACACACACACACACACACACACACACACACACGTAAGTAACAGTAGAAGGTAATATTAATAGGTAACAGGTAACAGTAGAAGGTAACAGTAGGAGGTAAACAGAAACAGGTAACAGTAGAAGGTATTGGCAACAGTTAATTAAGTATATAGGTCAGGTATACCTCATTAGGTCACCTCATTAAGCTCTCTTCAGGGTAGCAATGATTTCTTATACGTGTGGGTATTGTAGTGTGTTGTGAGGGGAAGGGAAGGGAGGGGAAAGGGGAAGGGCTGTGAAGGGAAGGAAGAGGGGAAGGGGAGAAGGGAAGGAAGGGATGGCGGGAGGTCTGTGTATGGGAAGGAAGGAGGGGAAAGGGGGATGAAGAGGGGAAAGGGAAGTGTAAGGGAAGGAAGGGAGAGGGGAAGAAGGGGAAGGAGAGTACTTGTATAACGTATAGATATGTGTGTGTGTGTGTGTGTGTGTGTGTGTGTGTGTGTGTGTGTGTGTGTGTTAGAAATGTTAAGATAAATAGATAGATAGATAGATAGAAAAAAAAGAAAGAGAGAGTGAGTAGAAGCGGAAAACATCAATATGTCTATATTGCTCCATTTAATTTAATTTCAATCGTTATTCAATTAATTAATCAGTTTTTTCAGGTATATATTTCTATGACGCCCGATACTTTGTGTGTATGTATGTATGTGTGTATGTACGTATTGTGTGTGTGTGTACGTATTGTGTATGTACGTAGTGTGTATGTATGTGTATGTGTGTGTCTGCAGCAGTGATGAAAAAATCTTGCAACATTCACTTTGAACTTTTCACTTATAAGAAATTTGCTAAAAGTGAAGACGTATAATTCTAATCAACACAAGGGGAGGGAAGGGAGGGGAAGGGAGGGGAAGGGAGAGGAGGGGAAGGGAGAGGGGAAGGGAGGGGAAGGGAAGGGAGGGGAAGGGAAGGGAAGGGAAGGGGGGGGAGGGAGGGGAAGTGAGGCAGAGATTAATTGACGGTGATACTCTTAATTAAAATGGTGAAAAAGATGTGGGTGGGTTTATTACGTTGGTAAATACCCATGACACACACACACACACACACACACACACACATTCTCTTCTATCCCTCTACATTATCAACCTTCTCTATTCCTTATTTACTTTTCACTCCTCCAATATTTCCTCTTTATCTACATTCTTATCATCTCTTGCACTCTCTCTCCTGTCTTTATCCATTTTCTATCTATCTCCTTTATTCTTCCTTACCACTAAGCTTCTCTCCCTACCTTCTCGTCTCTCTCTCTCTCTCTCTCTCTTTCCCTCTTCCCTATACTGTCCCCATAGAATACAGTTTCCAAACACACATACTTTCTCTGTTTCCCTGTTTCCATGTACTCCACCTCGACCCACTCCCGAAGGAACGGAAATATACATCTGTGACCTAAAACTTTTCTCCACAACACAAAAAAGAGTGGAAAAGTACACCACCACCACCACCACCACCACCACTACCCTTATAACTCCTTAGGGAATGTAGGGTATTTTTACACTTCAATTACATATGCCTTTTACGATAGGTTTTAGGGATAACAAAGATACGTCGTGGTTGTATTGGTCTGTTATCTGTGGTTATTTTTAGGGTAATTTAGGGATTTTTAGGGTAATTTAGGGATTTTTAGGGTAATTTAGGGATTTTTAGGGTAATTTAGGTATTTTTAGGGTAATTTAGGGATTTTTAGGGTAATTTAGGGATTTTTAGGGTAATTTAGGGATTTTTAGGGTAATTTAGGGATGATTGTGTTTTATTTTAAGGGATGAATTTAATGTTTGATTTTAATTAAGATAAAAAAAACCGAATACTTATGGAGAAATTGTGTTTAAATTTCAGTTTTTTTTCTTCTTTTTTAAGGGATAAGAAAATTTAAGGATATTTCAAAGTTAATTCCTCTATTTGAAGATTTTATAATTGGTAAAAAAAAAATAAAAAAGACAATATGCAAGTACCTATTATTTTCCTTTTTTTTCTTCTCTTTCTTCAGAGTAACGAAAATTTAAAAGCAAATTCTACAAGTAAAAGGAAATATTCAAGTCATAGGAAAATTCTTAATCAATAGGACAACATTTACGTCATATGAAAATTCTTGAGATACGAAAATATTTATGTATCATCAAAATTTTATAAGTAACAGCAAATACTAACCCAACAGGTGATCCATACCATTACCTGTTTATAAGGTGAGGTGAGGTGAGGTGAGGTGTGAAGGTCTATCAATAAGGGTGAAAGTTAAGAGTGTGAGGCCAGGTAGATGACGTTTACCTGCTGCTAATGAAGAGGTGATATATAGGTACAGGTAAGGCTACTAATTACACTTATTCACCTGCCTCACTTCTACCACTAAGATGAAACCAGTCAGGCGTGTGTAATTATAGTCTTCTTCTCCTCCTCCTCCTCCTCCTCCTCCTCCTCCTCCTCCTCCTCCTCCTTCCCTCCTCCTCCTCATGTTTACAGCTTCTGACACTACGTAGATGATGAAGAGGTGAGGTGAAAACAGGTGATATGTAAAACTAATTATGTTATACAAGACTCATTTATACTCTCTCTCTCTCTCTCTCTCTCTCTCTCTCTCTCTCTCTCTCTCTCTCTCTCTCTCTCTCTCTCTCTCTCTCTCTTTCAAACCTTTCAAAAATGACCAAACTAGACGAACATTTTATTTCATTATTATTTTTCTTTCTCCTTCGTTTGAAAATTGCGAAAAAAAAGAGATGAATTATTTTGAACTTTCTCATATTTTTTTTTCACTATAGACAATGAGACGAGAGAGAGAGAGAGAGAGAGAGAGAGAGAGAGAGAGAGAGAGAGAGAGAGAGAGAGAGAGAGAGAGAGAGAGAGAGAGAGAGAGAGAGAGAGAGAGAGAGCGTCACATCAGTACTTACGTTGTGATGACCGGTGATGAAGGGAAGGGAAGGGAAGGGAAGGGAAGGGAAGGGAATGGGCAGGGACAGGGCAGGGCAGGGCAGGGCAGGGCAGGGCAGGGCAGGGCAGGGCAGGGCAGGGCAGGGCAGGGCAGGGCAGGGCAGGGCAGGGCAGGGCAGGGCATGGAAGGGAAGGGAAGGAAAGCGAAGGGAAGGGAAGGGAAGGGAAGGGGAAGGGAAGGTAAGGGAAGGGATGGGATGGGAAGAGAAGGTAAGGAGAGGGAAGGGAAGGGAAGGGAAGGGAAGGGAAGGGAAGGGAAGGGAAGGGAAGGGAAGGGAAGGGAAGGGGAGGGCAGGGCAGGGCAGGGCAGGGAAGGGAAGGGAAGGGCAGGGAAGGGAAGGGAAAGGAAGGGAAGGGAAGGAAAGGAAAGGAAGGGAAGGGAAGGGAAGGGAAGGGAAGGGAAGGGAAGGGCGCCATCCACTCCCTCTGTCGTCTGTGGGAAAAGAAAAAAAAAATTGAGATAAAAAAAAAAGAAAAAAGTTAGTATTATTTTTTCTTTCAGTTTAATGGACGTCTATTACCTAATTATAGACACCAATTAATTTTTTCTTCACTAATTAGGAAAAAGGTAATGCGATTTTGACTCCAACGAAGGTGTGATTCTTGATTAATATTCTTGAAAATGTGTGTGTGTGTGTGTGTGTGTGTGTGTGTGTGTGTGTGTGTGTGTGTGTGTGTGTGTGTGTGTGTGTGTGTCTGGATCGAAGAAATCACAAGCTTTCACTAATAAGTTATGTGCAAACAAATGTACACACACACACACACACACACACACACACACACACACACACACACATACATGATAGAGAAAAATGAATCAATCAGTGCATGTGTACACCTGTGTCTTCTCCTCCTCTTCCTCTTCCTCCTCTTCCTCCTCCTCCTCCTCCTCCTCTTCCTCCTTCTGCTTTTATATTACAGTCCTACATTCTCTTTTTCCAACCTATCGCCCTCTTCCATTCTCCTCCTCCTCCTCCTCTTCCTCCTCCTCCTCCTCCTCCTCCTCCTCCTCCCCAAATCAATAGCAGGAGGAGGGTCACGGTAGACAGACCACGCCCGCTGCCGAAACCCAAATTAATTAGTTGTGTTGGGCAGGTGGCAGGTAGGGAGGAGGGGGGGAGGGGAGGGGGGGAGGTGGAGGAAGGAGGGGAGGAAAGAGGGGAGGAAAGAGGGAATGAAAGGAGCATGTGAAGGAGTGAGGAGTGAAGACAATGTGGAGTGAATAGCAAGAGAGAGAGAGAGAGAGAGAGAGAGAGAGAGAGAGAGAGAGAGAGAGAGAGAGAGAGAGAGAGAGAGAGAGAGAGAGAGAGAGAGAGAGAGAGAGAGAGAGAGAGAGAGAGAGAGAGAGAGAGAGAGAAACGTATCACAAAGACTGACACAGATCGGAGAATAGAAGAGGGGAGACGAGAGAGGGAATGGAATAAAGGAGGGAAGGATGAAAGGAAACGATAGAAGGAAGGAGGAAGGAAAACAAAGGCAAGGAGGAAGAAGAGAAAAAGAAGAAGAAAAAGGAGGAAGAGGAGGAGGAGGAGGAGGACGACCAGGAAAGGAAAGGAAAGGAAGAAGGAAAGAAAGAAATGATTTACTGAACTGGAAAAAAACTAAACCCAAAAAAAATATATAAAATGGTGATGATGGGAAAGAATGATGAGAGGGAAAAAAAAGAAAGAAAAAAAAGAAAGAAAAAAAAAGAAAGAAAGAGGAAAGACCTTAGCAATGAAGGGGAAGCTATATCACGATAGAGGGGGGGAAAAAAGAGGGGAAAAAAAGAGGGGAAGGAAGGAAGGCAGGAAAGAGAGAAAGATAGAGAAAAAAAAAAGTGATAGGACAATTTATAGGTTTTCTTAGAGCTGTAAATAGACAAGAATTGAATGATGTTTTCACCCTTATAGGAACTTGGCTTGATAAGTGTAAATACAACTAGGATTTGAAGGTAATAAATGTATAGGCAGTAGTAATGAAATAATGAAAAGAGGGGAGAGGAAGAGGGGAGAGGAAGAGGGGAGAGGAAGAGGGGAGAGGGGAGAAGGGAGAGAGTGAGGGGAACAATTGGGTGATGGGTTTTATAAAGACTCTCTCTAGATTTGTTATAATTTGCATTTCTCTTTCGTCTTCTTTCATCTGTTTTCACTCAATCTTAATCTATGTCTATTAGTGTCTCTCTCTCTCTCTCTCTCTCTCTCTCTCTCTCTCTGTCTTGATTAATCTAAATTCATTGTCTTTTTATCAATTTTCATTAGTTTCCTCATCTTTCCTTTCAATTTTCCTGTCATAATATATTTTTTTTTCCTCTTTTTTTCAGGGAAGTTTAAGGAAAAATTATACAGTTAGGGATTTTTTTTTTTTTTTAAAGATTATCAATAGTCAATCATTTTTTTTTATTATTATTATATTTCCCTTCATTAATTATTTCCTCATACCAATAAATAATTTTTTTTTCGTTTTCTCTCCTTTATAATTATTCTGATTAAGTTATTATTTTTTTTCACTACGTTTCACATTTTTCATCTTTTTCATTACATTCTTTTTTCTAATTCCTTATTCATTCCATTATCTTTAACCACTTTTCATATATTCTTTATCTTTTCTTTATCTTTTCTTTTCTTTCCTTTCTGATCTTTTATTCTTTCCACTTTCTTTACCTCAAATTTCCCTAAGTCATCTTTTCATTTCCAGCCGCAGGGAGAAATATTCTTCAAATTCTGTTCCAATTCATTCAAGACTATTTCTCTCTCTCTCTCTCTCTCTCTCTCTCTCTCTCTCTCTCTCTCTCTCTCTCTCTCTCTCTCTCTCTCTCTCTCTCTCTCTCACATTCTTTATTCATCTCTTCTTTTATTCCCACACTCGCCCACACACACACACACACACACACACACGAACATACATACACACCTCCCCCCTTTCCCTCCCTTCACTTAAATACTTCACGGGCATTAAGTAATAAAAGGAGGAGGAGGAGGAGGAGGAGGAGGAGGAGGAAGAGGAGGAGGAGGAGGCATTCACCCCCCCCTTTGCATAAATGAGTGCCTAAAGGGAAACTCTGACCTCCCTCCCCTTTCCCCTTTCCTCCCTCCCCTTTCCCCTCCACTCCCTTCCCTTTCCCCTCTCCTCCCTTCACTCCCTTTCCTCTCCCTTCACCTCCCAGTCACAAGTCCAAACCCTCTTCTCCCCTCACTCTCTCCCTTTCCTCCCCTCATTCCCTTCTCTCCCCTCCCATTACTCCCCTCACTCCCATTCCTCCCCTCTGACAGCTCCTTCCCCTTATCCAAATTATGCCTCACCCCTTACTTCTCCCCTCACCCTGATCACCCCTTACCTTCAAACCCTGACAGTACCCCTTCTCTCCCTCCCTCCCTCTCTCCCCTTCCTTCCTTCCTTCCCTCACTTGACACTACCCTCTCCCCTCTCGCCAAGATGACTTACCCCCCTTTGTCCTTCTACACCCCTTTCCCCTCACCCCCCCTCCCCCACGTCAACACCCTACTGCTTATGCTATTGCCTTGCTGATCTCCCCTCGTTTCCCCTCCCTGCCTTGCCCTCCCTGCAGCTGTGGCCGGCAGGGTGAAAAGAGGGGAATAGAAAGGTTTGTAAAGGACATTAAAAGCATGATAATAAGGGGAAGAACGTGACTAAAGGAAGGAAGGAGAATGGGAAAAAGAGGGGAAAGTGGGAGAGTATAGTGAGGAAAAAGAGGAAATTATGTATACTACTAATAGAAGGTGTGTGCGTGTGCGTGTGTGTGTGAGGAGAGAGAGAGGAGAGAGAGGAAACACACACACACACACACACACACACACACACACACACACACATACATATAATATAACACGTAAAGGAAATTTGAAGGGAAATCAATCACAGAGAAAGAGAAAGAAAGAGAGAGAGAAGGATGATGATAAAAAGTTACGAGAAAAGATGAATAACATGAGAGAGAGAGAGAGAGAGAGAGAGAAAGAGAGAGAGAGGAAAAAGAGAAAGAAACCGGAAGAGAAAATAAAAAAACCTTTGACCCAGGAAGTGAAAAGTGAGATTCAAGAAAGTATAAAGTTCAGAAAAAAACAGGACAAGTAATAAATTCTTGTAAATCCTAAATAAAAAGCATTGAATCCTATCTATATAAAAAAAACAATAAACAAAATAGTATCAACATAAGGGAATTAAGACGAAAATAAAGGGATTCAAGACAATATAAATGAAATAATAGAAAATAATAATAATAATAATAATAATAACAATAAATTCTGTGAAATCCTAAATATAAAGACATTGAATCCTATACAAAAAACAAAACAAAAACAAAACAAAAAAACATCAAAACAAAAAAAGAAAATTAAAACGAAAACATGGAATCAAGACAATCAAAAAAAATAAATAAATAAATAAACAAAAAAAATGTAATGAAAATAAATAATAATAATAATAGTAAAAGACATAGGTACATACAAACAAACAAACACAAACAAACCAGGAAACCAACACAACACAAAACACACACACACACACACACACACACACACACACACACACACACACACAGAAAAAAAAATACTGAGGGGAATCTG
>JAPQNM010000037.1:4052607-4055107 GCA_029783475.1 Metacarcinus magister | reverse complement strand
CCTTTCTCCTTCTTATCTCCTCTCTATCTCTTCCATATCTCCTTACTATCTCCTTCTTATTCCTTCCTTATCTCCTCTCTATCTCTCCCATATCTCCTTCCTTTATCCTTCTTCCCTCCTTTCATTATCATTTCCTTTGAACCATCCTCTTCCTTGGTCGTAAAAATTATCTTCACACACCTGTCTTCCTTCCTCTCCTTCCTTCCTCTCCTTCCTGCTGTCTTGTGATAAAGCTCCACACACCTGTTCTCCCACACGCAAGTTTACAGATTAAGAAGTGCACGCATTCTACACTTAACACGATCATTCCACTTTTAATGCCACTTTTATTACCCTCATTCCACTTTTAACACTCTAATTTCACTTCTATTGCTATCATTCCACTTTTAGATCTCTCATTCCACTTCTAAGGACTCTAATTCCAGTGTTATTGCTCTCATTCTACATTTGATCCACTCATTCCACTTTTAGATCTCTCATTCCACTTTAACTATTGTCATTCCACTTTTAACACGCTAATATTACTTTCAGAGCTCCCATTCCACATCTAATCCACTCATTCCACTTGTAAGCAGTCCCATTCCACATTTTAGTACATTCATTCCACTCGTCAGTTCCTTCATTCCATTATTTCCACTCATTAACACACCCACACACCCACACACACACACACCCACACACACACACACACACACACACACACTCATTCCTTCCACATTATATTACATCATTCCACCTAGACACTAACACTCATTCCACATCTAAGTGTATCACATCATCATTATATTTCATTCTTTCAGTTCCAATGGCCATTATTCACAAGGCCTTTTTATCCTCTCTCTCTCTCTCTCTCTCTCTCTCTCTCTCTCTCTCTCTCTCTCTCTCTCTCTCTCTCTCTCTCTCTCTCTCTGCTCTCTCTCTCTACTATATCTCACCTCACGCCTCTCCTCTCTCACCCTCTACTTCACACTCTCCTTTCTTCCCTATTTTCCATACCTCCCCTTTCTCCCCTCTTTCCTATATCCAATTCCCATCACCTTTTCATCCTTCCTTCCACCCCTTCCCCTCCTCCTCCTCCTCCTCCTTCCTTCCTTCCTCTCTAACCAAAAGCACTAAAGGAGAAGCACTTTTTATTGATTTATTTGTTTACTTTCTACTCTTTTTTTTTTTTCTTCTTCCCAGCACAGTCTCGTCTCAGATCACCTCAGAGGCAATTAAGAACATGCTTAATACCTCTAATAGGATTAAAAATAAAGAAGCTTAATGTTAATAGTAGAGGTAAATAATAGTAATAGTAGTAACACAGGTAAATATTAGGACAGGTAATAGTAATAGTAATGGTGATAGAAATAGTACAGGTAGGTAATAGTATAGGTAATAGTAGTGGTAATAGTATAGGTAGACAGGTAATGGGAATATGTACGTAAGAGTTTGGTATTGCTATAGAGTGAAGAAATGATGTGTGGGTGTGTGTATGTATGTATGTATGTATGCATGTGTGTGTGTGTTTTTTTTTATCAAGAGTAAAGAAGATTAATAAATGTACAATATTAATCTACATCCCCAAAAATACTTAAATACAAATTCTCTTTCTGTCTCTCTCTCTCTATATATATATGTATAATTCATTTCCATCCAGCTTTTCACATAACATTAACGAGGAAAAGGTCAACGTGGAGGGGGAAAGTGAAGGAAAATGAAAAATAAATAATAATGAAAAACTGAAGGAAAATGAAAAAATAAATAATAATGAAAAACTGAAGAAAAATGAAAAAAAAATAATAATGGAAAACTGAAGGAAAATGATAATGAAAAAGTGAAGAAAAATGAAAAAAAAATAATAATGGAAAACTGAAGGAAAATGAAAAAATAAAATAATAGTAATAAAGAAGAGAAAATGAGGAACCGAGAAACGAGAGACAAAGCAATTAAACGAGACGAGAAAATAATGATGAGAGAGAGAGAGAGAGAGAGAGAGAGAGAGAGAGAGAGAGAGAGAGAGAGAGAGAGAGAGAGAGAGAGAGAGAGAGAGAGAGAGAAAGCACACACCTACCTATCTACCCACCTACCTAATCCTTCTCTACCTTTCCTACCTCAAATTAACAGGTAACACACACACACACACACACACACACACCCACACACACACCCACACACACACACACACCCACACATAATAATAATAATAATAATAATAATAATAATAATAATAATAACTGAGATAAAATCGAGCATCATGGAATTTATAACTTAAACTAACTGCTTGTGCTGGAACGGTCTCACGTACGCTCTGGAAAGACTGGAAATGATCAAGACGTTCAGTAAAGGCGGGAAGGAGAGGAAATTAAAGTAAACGTGGTGAGGGAAAAGAGAAGGAGAGGAAGTAAGGAAGAGGAAATTATAGTGAAAATACGAAGGAGAAGAGATGGAGTAAAAGGAGAGGAAATTATAGTGGAAGGAGTGAGGGAAAAGAGAAGGAGAGGAAGTAAGGAGAGGAAAT
>JAPQNM010000037.1:4045107-4047607 GCA_029783475.1 Metacarcinus magister | reverse complement strand
CTGACCACTTAACTAACTAACTAACTGATATCTATACACCATAAATTAAACACCACAATAAACACCCTTAGTTCCCCTTATACCATCTTACCCTTAGCCTCCCACACTCCTCTTAAGTCCTCCCTTAATACACAGTCAGCAGGTTAGTCTAGGATTCCCGTTTTCTATTCCTTGGTCTTGTATATAAATTAAATACATTCCCATCCACTCTACGGTGTTCTATATCACTCCACTACCCTCTGTAAGCTATAAATTATGACATATTACTTGGCTCCCGTCTCCAGAGTCGTGTTGCAGCGGAGTTTTGCAGGAAATCACGGGGGAGAAAGTTGATTTAGTGATGCTGAGTGTGTGTGATGAACCTTACTACGTTTTCTTCCTCTCTCTCTCACTCACGCGTTAAGAAGAGAAAATGAGAAGAGGAAGATAGTTATATTGCTTTAACGTAACTGAGTGATAAAAGTGAAGTATCTCCATCGTTTGTGTGTTAATGTATATGATAGTATAGTGTAATTGTGTGTGTGTGTGTGTGTATGTGTGTTTATGTAAGTGATGAGGGAAAGGAGATGGACTAGAAAGAAAACGGGGTTCTTAATCATAGCCAGGTTTAAGGGGATCCTCAATTATTTATGCATCACCTTCTAAAATCACTTCGTCCATATAATACATAATTAATTACACCTTACTAGTTTGAAACCCGATCCGACTAGACCCGACCCGACCCGACCCGACCGGACCGGACCCGACCCGACCCGCATTTAATGAATAGTTAATTAGATAGTTAATGAAGCTGAATATTTTTCCTTCCTTCATACTCTCCGATAAATGATAAAAGAAAACGAAAAAAATAAAAATAATAATAATGATAAATCGATATTCTTTCACGCACACACACAGACACACACACACACACACACACACACACACACACACACACACACACACACACACACACACACACACACAAGCATATGAGGCCAATTGAAAGAAGTTATGAACGTGAAGTAAAAGTCAATTAAGAGCGTGTATTCAATCAGAGAGAGAGAGAGAGAGAGAGAGAGAGAGAGAGAGAGAGAGAGAGAGAGAGAGAGAGAGAGAGAGAGAGAGAGAGAGTTAGGAAGTTTGAATTACTGCACGCATCTCTCTCTCTCTCTCTCTCTCTCTCTCTCTCTCTCTTAAACCTCCCGAAGTATGGAAATATAAAACCAAATTAGAGAAAACAAACACACACACACACACACACACACACACACACACACACACACAAACACACATTGACGGGGTTACTGAGACAGACAGACAGACAGACAGACACAGGAGGCGGGAGAGGATGGACGGAAAGAGGAGGGAACAGGTGTACTAAAACCAATTAGTGGAAGCAATTAGCAGGTACCAGGAGTTATAATGGAGAGGGGATAGTGGGTCTGAGAAATGCCGTGACTGGTTTAAAGAGGGGAGTAACGGGGGGGGGGATAGGAGGGAAGAAGGGGAGGGAGGGGGAGGGGAAAGGGAGAGGGAAGAGTGGTAGGAAAGGGGAGGAGAAGGTAAGGGGAGACAACTAGGGAGAAGAAAGGGGAGTAAAGGAGGGGAAAGAGGGAGAGGAAAGGGAGGGGAAAGAAGGGTAAGGGAAAGGGAACGAAAGGGGGAGAAAGAGGGAGAGGGGGAAAGAGGAGAATGAGAGGGGAAAGAAGGAGAAGGGGAAAGAAAGGGAAGGGGAAGAAAGAGAGAGAGAGGGAAAGAAGAAGAGAAGGGAGAGGAAAGAAAAGAGAAAGGGAAAGGGAACGAAAGGGAGAGAGGAAAACAAGGGAAGGGGAATAAGGGGAAAGAAGGGGAAAGAGGGGAAAGAGGGGAGTAGAATGAGGGTAAAGTTTAGCCCTAGTATAACCTTGACGCTATAATCTTGTAACCGCACACCTGTAATCAGTGCATTGCCACCTCGCCCGTGATTGGTTTACCTGCACTCATTATGTTGCCAGGTAAACACGAGGCTATTATACCAACAAAATAAAGAGAGAGGGGGAAAAAAAGAGAGAGAGAGAGAGGGGAAAAAAAAAGAGAGAGAGGAAAAAAAGAGAGAGAGGGGAAAAAATTATATGCGTGCTTGAGTCTCCATTCTATAATAATAATAATAACATGGAAACTAAACAGTGGTAATGATGTAATTAATTTTTTTTATCCACCTCATTATTATTATTATTATTATTATTATTATTATTATTATATTTTATCTTTTTTGGTTGATATTTTTTTCCTTTATCAACACAAACATCTCTCTCTCTCTCTCTCTCTTTGCTTGGCTGCCTCTCACCCTCTCTCTCTCTCTCTCTAAGGACTCTCTCGCATGTACTGTGTGTGTGTGTGTGTGTGTGTGTGTGTGTGTGTGGTGTGTGTGTGGTGTGTGTGTGTTATTTCCCCTTGTTTCCCCTTCATTCCTTCCTTTCGTCCTCTTCGTCATTTCCTGTCTAACTCGTCTCACTAACACGTCACAGCCAGCCTCTCC
>JAPQNM010000037.1:4017607-4037607 GCA_029783475.1 Metacarcinus magister | reverse complement strand
AGAGAGAGAGAGAGAGCAGTGAGGTGTAAATGAATATACATGTAAATTATTGGCTTTTGTTATTTATTTCCATACATATT
This sequence comes from Metacarcinus magister, assembly GCA_029783475.1. Taxonomy (NCBI): domain Eukaryota; kingdom Metazoa; phylum Arthropoda; class Malacostraca; order Decapoda; family Cancridae; genus Metacarcinus; species Metacarcinus magister. The sequence goes on along the minus strand of JAPQNM010000037.1, from coordinate 4,037,527 downwards.
CGACGCTGAATGTATGAATAAATGTATAAATGAATGAATGGAAGAACATGATAAAGAGAATATAAAGAGTAAAAGGGAAAAATAAAAATTCCGCCAACTTAGTTTGAACGGATCTCAAAAGGAATTCGTCAGTTTGAAGAAAAAAGAAAAAAAAAGAAAAAAAAAGAAAAGGAAAATCTTGTATAGTGTAGACAAGTTTATACATACACACATACATACATACATACATACGTACATATAGATTGACACATACATAGACTAAAGCAAACACACTTACATACACACACAAACACACACACACACACGCGTTCCAATAATTTATGTGCACATCTTCACGACACGCTACATACACAACACGTACGTACACACGAATATATATATATATCTTAACTACTCCCCCAAACACACAACACACACACACACACACACACACACACACACACGGAAGTCAATATCAACAACGTACAGAGAAAACCTTATACATCTTCACTATACATCTTCACTTCGCCGAAAAACACACACACACACACACGTACATAAATACACACACAGCGCACCACTATCATCACTACATGGTATATTATCACTACACATACGTACACACACACACACACACACAGACAGACACACACACACAAAGCCATCCATAATACCACACCAGCTCCCCGTCTGCCGTGTACACCCAGAGGAGCTTATACATAACTTGCCAGCGACTTGAGCTTCTACACACCGACCTACCACCCCCACGCCCCTCCCCACACGCCCACCACACCCCCACCATGACCCAGAGCACCTCATCGTCCTCCACGTCACAGAAGCAAGCCAGTAATGCGTCGGGGGAGTGCTCGCCGCAGAGGATCAACCCAAACAAGCCAGAGAACAAGGAAATGCTGACAGAGTTCCACAAGTACAATGTCAAATACCACGGCAAGAGCACCTTCACCGCCTTCTGCAGCAGTAATCTACGCTTCACAGGGGACTGGAAGGACTTCGTATTCCGGCGGGACCTACACGAGGAGTTTAGGAAATACTGCGAGGGGAGAACCATGAGCTCAGTGCCCTTAGGAATGCATCTGTGCGCGGCGGGGGTCAAGCCTACTCGATTGGGGAAGACGTTTGGGCAGGAGTATGGGTACAGCGGGGTGTGTTTCGTGGACGGGCGTGGACGGAAGTACTACCCACGGAAGAGGCCGAGGAAGAACCCTAAGAAGTTCGGGAAATGGTTTAACTTGAAGGAGGTGAAGGAATCCCACACGAGTACATCTATTGAAGAAGTGGAAGATTTACCTAAGGAAGATGACAACCAGGAGCCCAAGGAGGAGGAGGAGACCAAGGAGAAGAAGGAGGAGGAAGAGGAGGAGGAGACCAAGGAGAAGGAGGAGGAGGAGGAAGAGGAGAAGGAGACCAAGGAGAAAGAGGAGGAGGAGAAGGATATCGAGGCAGCATCCACAACTAACTCTCTGCCTTTCCCCAAGTCACTCAAAACAGAAGGAAGGCATCCACACCACGCCTCCAGGGACCCTTGCACGCCCATCACACATAACGCCCACAATCCAACCTCTGACACCTGCCATTCCACCTGGATCGACCACTGGCAGCCCCCCGTGCCCTTCACCCCCCACGCCCCCCTCAACCCCACCCTCCCCGCGGCGCCACTAGGGATCTCAGTTTACTTCCCAGCGTGTCAAATTCCCTACATCTATCCCACCCGATACCCCATGCACCCCTACCCACTGCCCTCCTCCCCTGTGCACCCCTACCCACTGCCCTCCTACCCCAACACCCCCTATCCCATGCACTCTTACCCCAACACCCCCTACCCCATGCCCCCTTACCCCGTGCACCCCTACCCCAACACCCCCTACCCACTGCCCTCCTATCCCGTGCACCTCTACCCCAACACCCCCTACCCACTGCCCTCCTACCCTAACACCCCTTACCCCATGCCCTCCTACCCCAACATCCCCTACCCACTGCCTCCCTACCCCCACACTTACCACCCTCAGGAGGCTGTACCACCACCCAGCGTCCTTAGGCCACACACGCCCTCCGCGCCACCACCAGGGACACAGGACTCCAATCCTTCAATCCTTCACACCCCAGACGGCAGGACCTTTCAATGCCTCAAGCCAGCTGGTGCTCCTTGGCTCTATAACTACAATCCCATAAGGTGCCTACACTCACAAAGGGTCCCTAGCCATCGCCCTCACCCTCACCCCCACGCCCACGCCCCCCTGACACCAACTACACAAAATATATTCCCCACCAACATCTATGTCCTTGTGGAAAGCCCCCAACCACCGCCTGGACTCCAGTTTGACTTCCTGGAACAACTGGATATTAACGAAGAATTGTGGAAGTGAGAGTGAGATACCATTGTGTGTGTGTGTGTGTGTGTGTGTGTGTGTGTGTGTGTGTGAACTATATTCGCACCCTCGCGCATGCCCCATTTGTGCTCGTGTTTGCATAAGGACGGAAGGGCGAAGTTTTAATGTGTCTCGTCCATACATACATACAAACACACACACACACACACATACATACAACTCTTGCCTCCAGTGTTGAGTATATGTATTGGTGTTTATTTGTATTGCAAGGGGAATGCATGAGTGGTTTGGGCCTAGAGTGGTGACAATGTGTGTGTGTGTGTGTGTGTGTGTGTGGTGTGTTCCCTTGCACACACACACACACACACAGTAGGATATGTTTGTGTTTATATTCCTCCAGGATACGTTAGGATTATGTTGAAAAGGATGCTATGTTTATTTTGCCGACAAACACTGAGAGAGTTTGTTTAAGGAAGGAAATAAAAGTGAGAGGAAATAATGGTAGTTCTTTTCTTTCTACCAATATTTATATAACAACATTCTATTACTACTACTACTACTATTACTATTACTACTACTACTACTACTATTACTACTACTGACAAAAATATACACGAGACAGCGAAAGAGAGAGAGAGAAAAAAAGAGAAAATTAAAGAAAATTACTATGCATATCTGAATAATTTGTATCATCACATTTTCTTTTCTTTTCCTATCTTTGAAAAATACCAAAACAGAGAATTTAGAAAACAAAAAAACAAATAAAATATACACACACCCACATCCACAAGACACACATAAATAATAAATAATAAACAAAACAAAACAAATGAATAAATAGATATATGAATAAACAAATACATAAATAAATAAATAGCAACAAAGGTAAACATACGAGCCTAAAATATTTTAACACAAACTCATCAAATGGCAACACTGTCTCTACAAAGTGTTGCCACATAGTTATTTTTTTATTTATTTATTTTCACAATCATTATTACTGTACTGATGTTGCAAGGCTATGTATCTCGCTGGTAACACACTCTCTCTCTCCTCTCTCTCTCTCTCTCTCTCTCTCTCTTTGATCTTTTATTAATGTTTCTTTCAATTTATCTTTTTTCTCTCTCTCTTCACAAGTCATTTCGTTACTGTGTTTGTCTGGTTCTTCTACTAAACACACACACACACACACACACACACACACACACACACACACACAGTCACTTCATTTTCACAGCTATGTACACTCTTGTTTTTTTTATTTGTGTGTGTGTGTGTGTGTGTGTGTGTTTGTTTTCTTGGCAGATAAATAAAACTTTTCTCGTCTTGTCCTATTTCAATAAAACTCTCTCTCTCTCTCTCTCTCTCTCTCTCTCTCTCTCTCTCTCTCTCTCTCTCTCTCTCTCTCTCTCTGCCTCTTTCCTTCCCCCCTGTCTCTATTCTCTCTTCCCTTACCTCCATTCTTTATTTACTCTGCTCTGCTGCTCGTTCCTTCATTTCCTCTCCACTCCACCGTCTCTCCTTCCTCCTCCACCTCCCCCCCTCCCCCCCCCAAGGAGCAATTAGCCACAGACGCCCCTGAAACGTCAAACACCAATACAACCACAAGCATCAATCATCCATTTCTACCTCTGTTCCTCCTCCTCCTCCTCCTCCTCCTCCTCCTCCTCCTCTTCCACCTCCTCCTCCACTTGCCTTTCATCACAACCCCTGCCACCTCTATCAACCCTCCACTTTCATCTCTCCACCTCCTTCATTATCACTCCACTTCTCTTCATCTCAATTATCATCATCATCTTCTTCTTCATCTCTCATTCACTTTTATTTATTACTGTTTTTCTTCTTCTTCTTCTTCTTCTTATCTTTCCTCCTTCATTATCACTCTATCTCTCTATCCACCTCAATTATTACTCTACTTCCATCCACTTCTCTTACCAAATATATATAGAAGAAAGACACAAAATCGATAACACAAAAATGGAAAAAAAATAAATAAAAATGGAAAAAAAGCCAAAATCAAAAAAAGACCAGCGAAGAAAAAAAAAGAAAGAAAGTGAACGAATTATCTTCCACGTATCACTTTCCTTAAGGACTCTCGCTCTTAATCCTTCACCTAATCCCTCCTGGAGTCCTACTTGAGGCTGGAGTGTAAGTCTTAGTAAGGCTTCCTTCCGTCTTATCGCTAAGGGGGAAGCTCAAGGCCACTAATTCCTGGCTTGTGATTGGTTCTTTCTCTCTAAAGGACGAAGCTCATTGGCTGCTGAACCGTCGTGAGAGTTGAGCTTATTATTCCCTCTAAGTTGGCGAAGAAAATTGCCCACAGAGAGAGAGAGAGAGAGAGAGAGAGAGAGAGAGAGAGAGAGAGAGAGAGAGAGAGAGAGAGAGAGAGAGAGAGAGAGAGAGAGAGAGAGAGAGAGAGATAGAAAGATAGATAGAAAGATAAATAGATAAATAAATAGATAGATAGATAAATAATTAGATAGATAAAGAGAAAGAGAGAAAGAGAGAAAGAGAGAAAGAGAGAGAAAGAGAGATAGTATATTCTGAAACATGTCTTCTTAAAAAGGGTCATTCTATTCTACTTATCTCTCTCTTTCTTTCTTTCTTTCTTTCTTTCTTTCTTTCTTTTTTTTAGTGTTAACGTAAAACAAAACAAAAACAATTCTATTAGGAAGGAAACACACACACACAATCTCTCTCTCTCTCTCTCTCTCTCTCTCTCTCTCTCTCTCTCTCTCTCTTTCTCTTACCTTGCTGAAATCCCTCTATATCCACTTTCCTACCTTTTCCCCTCTTCCTCCTCCCCCCCCTCTTCCTCCTCCCCTCCTCTCCCCCTCCTCCTCCTCCTCCTCTCCCCTCACATTACCGAGAACAACACCTGTGTCCCCTTAACGAGGCCTCTTACCTGCCCTTCCGCTACCTGGTCATTGGGTTGCCCTTCTCAATGAGGTTACTGTGTGTGTGTGTGTGTGTGTGTGTGTGTGTGTGTGTGTGTGTGTGTGTGTGTGTGTGTGTGTGTGTGTGTGTGTGTGTGTGTGTGTGTGTGTGTGTGTGTGTGTGTGTGTGTGGTATTTTGGGCTCTTTATTGGGGTGTTTGAAAGTGCTTTAGGCTATTTCAGGTGTTTTTTTTGTTGTGTGTAGCTAGGTGATTTTGGGCTATTTTTTGCCTAAGCGGGTACTTTTGGGCTATTTTGTGGGGAGAGGGTACTGTTGGGCTACTTTTTTGGTAAGAGGGTACTGTTGGGCTAGTTTTTAGAGTGGAAGAATGAGTGAGTTTGGGCTACTTTTAGTTTTTCTTGAGGCTGTTTTTGTAGTTTGTTTTTCTAGTGCTATTTGTGGGTCGTGTGTGTGTGTGTGTGTGTGTGTGTGTGTGTGTGTGTGTGTGCGTGTGTTGGAGCATTTAGAGGGAAGGTGGTCACGTGATTCAGGTCGTTTACAAGCTCGTTAGGTCATTATGTATAGTTATTATTGTTATTATTATTATTATTATTATTATTATTATTATTATGAAAGCGTGACTAACTGACTGTGTGTGTGTGTGTGTGTGTGTGTGTGTGTGTGTGTGACTATTCATGTACACTAATTTACACACATATCCACCTTTCCCCTCCTTCCCCTTTCCCCTCTTTCCTCCCTGTGACTCATTTATTTCCCCTCACCCTTTCCCCTTTACTTCCCTCTATCTCCTCTCCCTCGTTTCTCATTCCCTTTCCCTATCTACTCCTTTCCTCTTCTTCTCTTTTTCCAGTTCATTCCTCCGTCTCTCTCTTTCTCCTCTCCTCTCTCTCTCTCTCTCTCTCTCTGTATGTTTGTTTTCCTTTAACATTTTGTATTTCTATCCTAACACACACACACACACACACACACACACACACACACACACACACACACACACACACACACACATCCCATCTCCCCTTCCCGTCTACTTGCTAATTGAATACAAGCAAATTGTATACAGATCCTCCTCTCTCCTCCTCCTCTTCCTCTTCTCTTCTCCTCTCCTCCTCCTCCTCCTCCTCAACCTCCTGTAACAGTAAATGGATGCAAATTACTATGCAGGAATCTATAAGGAAAACAGAACTCTATTTACTACCTTGAGAGAGAGAGAGAGAGAGAGAGAGAGAGAGAGAGAGAGAGAGAGAGAGAGAGAGAGAGAGAGAGAGAGAGAGAGAGAGAGAGAGAGAGAGAGAGAAAGGGTAGAAAGAATTTATCAAAACAAATATCTGATGTAAATGTTGAAAATTATATAAATGCTGAAGAAATAATATAGAAAATGCTGAAAAAAGCTGAATATTATGAAAAAATGATGGAAATTGTTAAGAAATTCTGACTAAGTTTTAAAAATGAGAAAAAAAATCGAAAATGCCTGAATAATCTGAAAAAAAACTGACAAAAATTTAAATACTGAAAGATAAATGTTCCTGACGCTTGTTTGTAAAAAAAAAAAAAAATACATATCTGCAGGAAACATGATAAAACCCTGAACAGGTATGCAGACACAGATGGAGGGAAACAAAAAGAAGGAAAAAAAAGGAAAAAAGAGGGGAAAAAAAGGAAAATAAAACAGTACAAGCGAGTTATCAACAATAATAAAAAAAAAGACAAAACGTTCTAGAAATACATAGGAAAATAAAAAAAAATATAAATGAAAAATGAAAATAAACACGAAACAAAAATGAAAAAAAGATTAAGTAATAATAATAATAAATAAAAAAAAATAATAAAATAAAATGTCAAAAATTCAATCAATACTTCCCCTCTTCCCTCACCTTCATTTCTTTCCCTCTTTCCTCCACTTTCCCTCTCTCTTTCCCCTCATCTCTCTCTTCCCTCCACAAAATTCACCTTCTTTCCTGCTCTCCCCTCTAACTCAAACCAACTATCTCTCACTCTCATATCTCCCCTCCCCTCCCCACCGCTCATTCCCCTCTTTTTTCTACCCTTCTTTCATACTCTCCTCCCCCCCTCACCTTCCCCTCACTCTTCTCTTCTTCCTGCCCTCCTTTCACTCTCTCCTCACCTCTCCTTCCTCCTTACCAACACTCTCATCCCTTACCTCACCTCACCCTTTCCCCTCCTCTTACCCTCCCCTCACTCCCCTCTTTTCTCTGCTCTCCTCCCCACTCTTACCTCCTTATCTTGAGTCCCATCCCATCCCATCCCATCCCTTCCCTTCCCTTCCCTTCCCTTCCCTTCCCTTCCCTTCCCTTATCTTACCTCACTCCTCCCTTTCCCCTCTCGTGTCCCCTCGTCCCAATCTGCGCTACCCTCTAATACGAGCATAACTCAGCTGTCTAATGAGGCTAATTGGGCAGTTAGGCAATTAGTGCGTGGGTCAAAAAGTGTTATAAGTGTTAGAAGCGAGAGAAAGAGAAAAAGAAGAGATAATGAGAGAAAATATATAAATGTAAACTTAGATAGATAGATAGATAGATAGATAGATAGATAGATACAGAGAAACAAATATAACGAAGAATTTCCCAAATTTACTGAAACTTTTCTTAAACTTTCTCATGAATGAAATATTTCTTACTTACGGCACGGCACGTCAAATCACTCTCTCTCTCTCTCTCTCTCTCTCTCTCTCTCTCTCTCTCTCTCTCTCTCTCTCTCTCTCTCTCTGATCTAACCATCTTTTCTATTTTCTTACAATAATGCAGCAGGAAAAAAGAGGGAAAAAAAGAGAGGAAAAAAGAGGAAAAAAAAAAGAAAACCGCTTCTCTTTCATCTCTGCTCAGGGAAAAAAAAAAGAGTCAAGACAAGACAGATATAATTTTTCTTTCATTCTTTCTTTCTTTCTTTCTTTCTCTTTCTTCCTCTCTTTTTTTTTTTTTGTCATTGCAATCCTACACTTGTCGTTTTATTCTTATTTTCTGCTGATCATTATCCTCTTCTTCTTCTTCTTCTTCTTCTTCTTCTTCTTCTCCTCCTCCTCCTCCTCCTCCTCCTCCTCCTCCTCTTCCCCCTTCCAATAATGCCCAAAAGTTACCACAGAGGATTTCTATATGACAGCAAGATGGGAAAGGAGGAGGAGGAGGAGGAGGAGGAGGAGGAGGAGGAGGAGGAGGAGGAGGAGGAGGAGAAGGTGGAGGAGGAAGAGGAGGAGGAAAATTATAGGAAGAGAAGATACAAGGAGAAGAGGAAGATGAAGAACAGGAGACAGAAATAGAAGGTTGAGTAGGAGGAGGAGGAGGAGGAGGAGGAGGAGGAGGAGGAGGAGGAAAAAATGAGAAGGAGAGGAGGAGGAAGAGGGAAAGAAGGAGGAAGAGGAGGAGGAGAAAGAGAAAGAGAAAGACAAAGAGGTGGAATTGGAAAAGGAGGAAATTGAGAACGACGAAATGAAAAAAGAGGAAGAAGAAGAGGAAGAGGAGGAGGAAGAAGAAGAAGAAGAGGAAGAGGAGGAGGAGGAGGAGGAGGAGGAGGAGGAGGAGGGAATAAGGCTAGCAGAGTCACCACAACCTCAGACTTGCTTAATGGTTGGCTGTTGGCTGCTGGAGGAAAGTTTTGATTGGTCTAGAGAGATCAAGCAGGAGTTGGGGTAATACGGAGAGAGAGGGGGGGGGGAGGAGGAGGGGGGGGGATAAGAAGATGAGAGGGAAGGAGAGTGGGATGTAGGCAGGAATAAGAGGAGAGAGGAAAATGAAGAGGTTGAATGAGGAGAGTAAGGAGATAAAGGAGGAGAAGGAGGAGGAAGAGAGAGAGAGTGGAGGAGAGAGGGAGATGAAGAGGAGGAGGAGGAGGAGGAGGAGGAGGAGGAGGAGGAGAAAACAAGATATGTGATGGTAAGGAAATTCTAGCAGGAACAACAGACAGACAAACAGACAGACAGACAAACAGACAGACAGACATACAGACAGACAGACAGATGAAGGCAATACAAGACGCTATATGTAGACACGTTTCCTGGTAATGGAAGCTCTTTTTACCTCCCTCCTCCCCCTCCTCCTCCTCCTCCTCTTACCTCCTCCTCCTCCTCTTCCGTACTTGTCTTCCTCCTTCCTGTCTCACCTCAGGTCTTTCTCAGTTGCCTCCTCCTCCTCCTCCTCCTCCTACACATTGCTTTGTCAACATCTTTATAAACAGTAAATAAATGTAGTTGATCAAAACCGGTTGGAGTAATTTTTGAAGGAAGTTTCATTACGTTTTCTAAGAGTACAGGTGAGAATGTACTGATTAATTATTACCTGTAGCCTCCTCTTCTTACCTGTGTTCCTTGTGCCCATCTTCCTCTCCCACGCTTGTACGTCTGAAATTAAAAGAAAAATATATATAATCTACTAATTGCAAGCTTTTCATAAATCTCATTCCAGGATGTTCACTTTATCAATCATTTCTCTCCCATTGATTATATACAAATTACAGGTAAATATTTCTGTTATTATATCAGATTCCTCCTTTTAATAATACTAATTGGACGTTTTTTGAACTAATTGGTACAAATGCATCGCGCGCGCCATCTATGTTTCAAATCCCGCACTGTTGTCACGCTTTTCATCGGGTACTAAACTAAAAAGGGAAGAGCAGGACAGGACGAGTGACACCAAACATAATTAATTGAAAGCGAGTGAAAGAGAGAAAAAAGAGAGAATAAAACAAAATTGATGCAGTATTTTATAGTAGTTTGCCTTCACCAGCTTTGTATGTAATTAAGTTAATGCAATAAATAACAGGTCAAGCGGATATTGCTCTTGTAGATAATGGAACTTTGCTATTTTATCTACAGCTGCGAAACGGTGGCTCTCTCTCTCTCTCTCTCTCTCTCTCTCTCTCTCTCTCTCTCTCTCTCTCTCTCTCTTTTTTCAATTGTTGAGAGTGAAATGGCAGGTGAGATGAAACGCAGGATTTTAATATCATTTAATTTAATATAAGCAGACGAATGCTTCACCAATTATTAATTTCCTACGGAGTACAGAGAGATAATTAGATAGAAAGATGAATAAAGATAGATAGATATAGAGATAGATAGAGAAAGAGAAAGAGATATAGAGAACAAGAGATATAGAGAAAAAAGATATAGATAGAGAAAAAAAGAAATATAAAAAATACGGTATGTTAATAAAGTTTCATTATGTTTCCATGCACGGTGTTGTCAGGTTACTAATACACAACAAACAAACACATTTTGTGAAAGATATTAATGCAAAATACTTTACACTCTTACATCTATAATTACATTCCAATTCCATTTCAGTATAGCTCAATGAAACAAAAATATCTTGTTCTTTCTATTATACTTTATACATTGTTTACGTGAATCCCATACATTTCGAGTTATTTCAAAATATATGATTTATGTAAATTTTTTTATTTCATGCAAATTTCCATAAAAATTTCTCATAAAAATTGCTACAATGAGGTTTTCGGTCATGCTGAACACGAATCTGTCCTTATTTTCCTGATTACTATAATATTAAACTGTATTTCACCCTTGCTTGCCTAATAACAATAATGTAATAACCATTATTTAACTTTACTGGCTGATGCTGGTCTCATATGACACAAATACACAGAGATGACCTACCCTAAATCTACACAATATAACGTATAAATGTTATTTGGTTTCAATATCTTGAACTGTTAGCGAGTTAATTGTTAATATTTCAACACAACTCATGAAAATTGGTACCAAGGGGTTCTCAAGCAATAATCAAAATAAAAATAGTATATTCCAAAGAGACTCAAAGTTATAACACAATCACAGTTGAAAATAAATAAATAAATAAAAAAAAGAGATAAAAAATGATTTATTTATTGCATGGGAATCCAAAGAAATAGATAAATGAAAAAAAAAGAAAAAAAAATTGGTATTACAATAGGAATCCAATAGCATAGATAAATATATAAGTATATATAAAAAATAAAATAGAATAGAAAAAAATGAAGCTACAATAGGGGAAAAAAATAGAATTACAATAGAAAAAAAAAAAAATAAAATAAATAAATAAATAAATAAATAAAATAAAAAAAAATCACCTTCCCCACATTTAACATTACAATTTATCTTTCCCTTTACAGATAAGAAGACGAAGGTTGAACACAATGCTAAGCCCGTCCCTCCTGCTACTGGTCCTCCTCCTCCTCCTCGGCTACGGTAAGGCTCAGAGTCCCCCTCCAACCCACCTCACCCTCGACCTTATCAACTCAAGGGCGAGGTGGGCGGAGATCGAGGAATGAAAAAAAGAAAGAAAGAAAGAAAGAAAGGATAAAAGTAAGAAATATAATCAAGCTTTAATGGAAAGAATCAAGGTTCAGAAGAGAGAGAGAGAGAGAGAGAGAGAGAGAGAGAGAGAGAGAGAGAGAGAGAGAGAGAGAGAGAGAGAGAGAGAGAGAGAGAGAGAGAGAGAGAGAGAGAGAGTGAGTTTGTACATTTACAGGCATTGATTCTATATATTTTATCTATTTCTTTATTGTTCTCTCTCTCTCTCTCTCTCTCTCTCTCTCTCTCTCTCTCTCTCTCTCTCTCTCTCTCTCTCTGTGTATTGATCTTACTCTTCAATATCATTCATTACTTCATTCACTTACATTTCTCTCTCTCTCTCTCTCTCAATTATCACCCTTTCATCTATTTCCCCCTTTCTTTTCTTTTCTCTCACATACACTTTCTCTCTCTCTCTCTGTGTGTGTCTCTCTTTCTTATTTTTTTCCTTGTCATTTCCCTTCTTCGTAATCCATCCTTTCCTTTGTAATTTCCTTCCACATTGAGAAGGAAAATAAACTTGAAGACATGAAAATAAAAATAAGTTGGATATCATCTTAATGGAAACTTACATAGATAGATAGAGAGAGAAAGATAGATAGAGAGATAGAGAGAGAGAGAGAGAGAGTGTGTGAGAGAAAGAGAGATAGCTTTACAGGGAGGCCGTAGCAGCAAGGGGAAAATGGTGATGGGAGAGGAAGAAGAAAAATGATGCTCGACATTCGGTCACCCAAACTCATTCCTTTCGTGTTTTCAGAGCCTATATGTTTTTTTTTTCCTTTCCACGCAAATTGAGTTTTTTTTTCCTCCCCCCCCCCCTCTCTCTCTCTCTCTCTTTCTCTCTCTCTCTCTCTCTCTCTCTCTCTCTCTCTCTCTCTCTCTCTCTCTCTCTCTCTCTCTCTCTCTCTCTCTCTCTCTCTCTCGGTCAGGTAGAAGAATTGTTTGTGTTATATTCCTTTTTTGTCTGATTTCAAATGTCTGTCAACAGCTATTTTTTTTTTTTTTCTTTTTTCTTTACTACAACAACAACAACAACAACTACTACTACTACTACTACTACTACTACTACTATTATCTCCCACATCCTCCTCCTCCTCCTCCTCCTCCTCCTTCTCCTTCTCCAAACCACTTCCTTCATATTGCATTCTAAGAAGAAGAAAAGGAGACTAAAATTTACAAAAGAACACACAATCCCATTACTGGCAATGAGATCAGCTTCCAAGACGTCATCAGTTCCTCTCACTCTCTCCCCTCACCCCCTCCCTTCCCCTCACTCCCTCACCCTACCCTCACTCCCTCACTCTCCCTTCCCCTCACACTCTCACTCCCTCACCCACTCTCCCTTCCCCTCACCCTCCCTTCCCCTCACTCTCCCTTCCCCTCACCCTCCTCGAACCTCCTCTCCCATGTAATCTCCTCAAATTCAAGCTCACGTCAGCAATTAAAAATCCTCCTCCAATAGCATTCACCCCTACCCCCCCTTTGCCTCCTTCTCTCTCCCCCTTTGCCCCCTTCTCCCCCTCCCCCCCCCACCCCCCCCCTCGCCACTGAAATCCCGTGAGGAGCGAAAGGCAAACGACTTTTCATATTTGGAAATGGAAACTAAGCACTTTGAAGGACCTTTCTAGACTCCAATCCTATGCACGCTGATTGAGTGTGTCCCTGTGTGTGTGTGTGTGTGTGTGTGTGTGTGTGTGTGTGTGTGTGTGTGTGTGTAAGTGTGTGTGTCAGGTAGGGAGGGTACAGGCATCTATAATAATAATAATATAATGTAAATATGTAGGACAGTTTTTCATGGAAGAACACACACTTACACACACACACACTTAAACACGCACACACACACACACACACACACACACACACGAGAGGGTAATTCTGGTCAATGCTTCATAAGATTTCGTTTTTCTCTATTTTCTTTTCTTTTCACCCAAGTTCCTGAGGCGTACATTATTTCCTCCTCCTCTTCTTCTTCCTCCTCCTCCTCCTCCTTCTCCTCCTCCTCCTCCTCCTCCTCCTCCTCCTCCTCCTTCTTTCTCAATATATCAGAATGCAATTTACTCAAGGTGATATTTATGTTACGTGTGTATATTTTTGTCATAATTTTGGCGGTTCCAGTTGATTGTCTCTCTCTCTCTCTCTTTCTCTCTCTCTCATCATTACCCTAGTTTTGTTATCTCTATCTATGTCTTTTGTTTTACTTATTCCAGTTTCATTCCAGTATTCCAGAAACCACCCTCCCCCCATTCCCATTCCCATTCACCCTCCCCCCCATTCCCATTCCTAGTCAACAGTATTAAAGGTCCCTCATTACTGTTCCCATCCCCTCAACACCATCATTATATTCCAGCAACACCTTTATTGCCCTCATTATCAACACCAAGCTCACCTTTAGAAGCATATGTCATCATCATCATCACCACCACCACTACTACAGGTATATACATAACACTCTCATCACACTAACTCATCACTATCATCACTACTACTACTATTACAGGTACATAACACTTCATCACTACTTCATCATCATTCCAACACCATTTCAACACCATAATATTTTTGTTCTAACTCTCATCACCATTATTTCAAGCACATTATCACTTTTTCCCTTCTTATTCTCACCATTTCTTCACTATTTCCATTCATATTCTCCCCACCCTTCCCCCAGCACTCACCACCCTTCCCCAGCACTCATCACCTCCCCCAGCACTCACCACCCTTCCCCACACTCACCACCCTCCCCAAGCACTCATCGTCTCCCCAGCACTCACCACCCTTCCCCCAGCACTCATCAGCCTCCCCCAGCACTCACCACCCTTCCCCAACACTCACCACCCTCCCCAAGCACTCATCAGTCTCCCCCAGCACTCACCAGCCTCCCCCAGCACTCACCAGCCTCCCCCAGCACTCACCACACCTTCCTCTCCCCCAGGTCGTGCGGTGAGTGGCAGCGGCCCCCCAGGCATGAGGCGACCCGACCGTCCTTTCTTTGACTACGAGGAAAGCAAGAATATTACTGCTCTCCTGGGCAAGACAGCTATCCTCAACTGTAGAGTGAAGAATACTGGCAACAAGACGGTGAGTGTGTGTGTGTGTGTGTGTGTGTGTGTGTGTGTGTGTGTGTGTGTGTGTGTGTGTTAATGTGTTTTCATAGTCTATCTCTCTCTCTGAATCTCTATTTTACTCTCTGTTTCTGTGTCTCTTTGTGTGTGTGTGTGTGTGTCTCTTTCTCTCTCTCTCTCTCTCTCTCTCTCTCTCTCTCTCTCTCTCTCTCTCTCTCTCTCTCTCTCGTTTGTGGCATTTATTGTTCCTCGCACTGTCATTTATCTTTAATCCTCTGTCTGTCTGTCTGTCTGTCTGTCTGTTTTATTTATTTATTTATTGCAATTTTACCTGTATGCCATTTCTGCTGTTCAACTGTGCGTATGTGTGCTTGTGTGTGTTTCATATATACATTTAATCAATCTCTGACTCTCTCTCTCTCTCTCTCTCTCTCTCTCTCTCTCTCTCTTTGTCTCTCTCTCTCTCTCTCTGTCTGTTCCTTTCATATACATGGAATTTTAATTTAATTTATGCGCATTCGTCGTTTTGTTGTTTATTCTCGCATTCTTTCTTCCCATTCTTTCTCTGTTTATTGCCGAATCGGAATTAGTTTTCATCTTCCTTTATTCCTCTTCTCTTCTCAACCTTTACACTCTCGGTTTTATTTCCTCACTTCCTTTCTTCTCCTTACCAACTACATTATTTTCCTCTTCTTCTTCTTCCTCCTCCTCCTCCTCCTCCTCCTCCTCCTCTCTTTGCCAACCATCTCTACTGATTCCTCTTTCCCTCCTTTCTTCATTTCCTCACACTAACTTTTTCCTCACCTCTCTCTCTCTCTCTCTCTCTCACTCTCTCTCTCTCTCTCTCTCTCTCTCTCTCTCTCTCTCTTCGGCTTTCCATGACCCGCAGTGGTAATATAAGTGAAGGAAAAAAAAAAAAAGTGTGTGCGTGGATAAGTTGGGCCCACACACACACACACACACACACACACACACACACACACACACACATTACCGGCTGCCCAATATAAGCTGAGGGTCCACCTTATGAATTCTTCCTCTCCTTCTCCCACTTGGAATCGGTTCCGGAAAATTGAGGTTCCGGATTGGTTCGGTTCGGTCCGGATTGGTTCGGTTGTCGGATCGTCTGAACCAGTATTCGGAAAATGAAATTCCTGCGGATGCCGTACACACACACAAACACACACACAAACACGCACACACGCACACACATACAGACACGTTTTTCTCTTATATTTTATTCCTATTTATTATCATTTTATTAAGAAGATTTTTTTTTCTTTGGCGTTCGTTATACCGTTTCATTATTTTTTTTCTTTCATTATTCATTGTTAGATTTGATAGTTTTTTAATTTATATTTTTAGTTCTCTTATTATTAGTGAACTACTGCTACTACATTAAGATCACTCACTACTACACACACTACACAACAACAACAACAACAACAACAACAACAACAACAACAACTACTACTACTACTACTACTACAACTACTACAACAACTACTACAACAATTACTAAGCACAAGGCAGTGAGTCAAAAATTCCTTCACAAAATAACAAAAAACGAAGAAAAACAAAGAGAGGAAACCTAACCAAAGGACAAAATAACGAAAAATCAGCCTTAATATAACAAAGAAAACGGGAAGTGAGCAAGCAGGAGGAGGAGGAGGGAAGGGGAGGCTCTCTTAAACCTAGCTCACGGGGGAATAACTCTCTCTCTCTCTCTCTCTCTCTCTCTCTCTCTCTCTCTCTCTCTCTCTCTCTCTCTCTCTCTCTCTTTCGTTTCTTTACTAATATCAGAAGGATTTACCCAATTTTTTCCTTCCTCCGGGACCTCATTATTTCTCCTTTGACAATGGCTGCGAAAATATAGAATAAATAATATCAAAGAAAATGAGGAAAAAGACACAAAGGTGAAGTGATGTACAAGAAAATGAGAGATAACTTTAATCTTTTTTCCTGTCCTCTCTCTCTCTCTTTTTTTTTGTTTTTGTCTCTGGTCTTATTTTGTAGCTGTTCAAAAAGGCACAGAGGTGATCTTTGAAACTGTTCTCTTGCAAACTCTCTCTCTCTCTCTCTCTCTCTCTCTCTCTCTCTCTCTCTCTCTCTCTCTCTCTCTCTCTCTCTCTCTCTCTCTCACATTACATCCTTTACACAATGCCCTTTCCTCTTCCCTCTTTCCCCTTTCCTTCTCTCTCCACAACTTATCCTTTCCCCTTTCCTCCCCCCCTTCCCCCCAATTCCCCTCCCTCTCTTTCCTCTCGTACCTAACCTTTACACTATGTCTCTTGCACTTTTCCCTTTTCTCTCCATGGCTTCATCCACACACACACACACACACACACACGTACACATACACACGTCACACACACACACACTGGCTGGCCCTCGTCTTCCCCTTTCCTATTCATCGTATTTCTCAATCAACAGGAAATTTACATCCCCTCTCAACATCCTCCACAGAACAACGGCTGCCCCCCCCCCCCCACACACACACAGGCTTCCCCATCCTTCCTGCCTTCCCCACCTTCATCCCCGCTATCTTCCCCAACCTGACAAGACCTAAATAACGCTTCACAGTATCATTTCCTTTACGAGAAGCTTGGTTGCGGTTGGTAGCACGGCCGCCTATTGCTCCCCGGCTCCCAGGTTCGATACCCGCCCACAGCTTCTAGTGACACGGCCGGGAATCACACTGCAGTTGTATGTTGTAGTGTTAGTGTTGGGTTAGATTGGGTTAGTGCAAGTGTGTATCTGTAAACTGGATCAACGTAGCGAGGGTGATGTTGGTGTTGTTGTATATGTTTTGTTGGAATGGAAAAGGTTATAACGTTTAGTGGAAAGGAAGGCTTGTATTGTATTGTGTGTGTGTGTTTGTGTTTGTGTGTGTGTGTGTGTGTGTGTGTGTTTGTTTTTGATGGACATAAAGGTGATTGATCGGTTCGTTGTAAATAAAAATGAACTTTGACCCTTTTATTGTAAGTGAATGTTGGTTGATATATAAAAAAAAATGATACAACAAACAGTACAGTACAACGAATAATAATAATAATAATAATAATAATAATAAAATACGATATATATACATAACAAAAATAAAATCAAATAAAATACAATACTAAAATAAAAAATAAAAAACTATTAATGACATCACTGACAATACAAATAAAACAGAACATTCATCTATTTATTCAAGTTGTGTTTTGGTTTGTGAAAAGCAACTGTTTTTTTCTGTTTTTTTTTTTGTCGATGGAAAGATTTATTTGTTATTTTTTTGGGTTTCATTTTTATCTGTAAAATGTTTTGTCTGTCTGTCTGTTTACCGCATCAGAAGCTGTGTGGGGAGGCAGGAAAACACACACACACACACACACACACACACACACACACACACACACACACACACTTCCAAGAGTAGATCTATCAGCGGGAAGGGAAGGGAGGAGGGAAGAAGGAAGGGTTGGAAGAAAGGAAGGAAGGAAGGAGGGGTTTGAGAAGAAGGAAGGAAGGAAGGAAGGAAGGGTTAGAAGGAAGGAAAGAAGGAAGGAAGGAAGGAAGGAAGGAAGGAAGGAAGGTGTGGTAGTGGTGGTGGTGGTGTAAGAAGGACACGCACATCCCTATCAACACCCCAATAGTTCAAGGAAGGGGAGAAGGGGAGGGAAGGGGAAGTGAGGGGAGTGGAAGGGGAGTGGAGGGGAAGGAGGGGGAAGGGGAGGGAAGGGGAGTGAGGGGAAGAGGAGGGGAGGGGAGGGGAGGGGAAGGGGTGGGGGGATGTGTATAAAAATGCAAAATATGAACATGAAATAAAAGAAGCGACATTAATCAACAGTATAAAAAAAAACACTCACACACACCACACACACACACACACACACACACACACACACACACACACACACATACTACATACATACACATGAAAAATATACAAATGTCATACTTTTTTGCCTCATTTTTATATATTTTCTGTCACATCAGTTAGAAAAAATCAAACATCATATTTTTCCTTCACCTTTTTCCTCCTCCTCTTCCTCTTCTTCCTCCTCCTTCCTCCTCCTCCTCCTCTTCCTCCTCCTTCCTTCATATCCCATTTCAACCACAAACACACACAAAAAAACACACCCCCACAAATATATATAGGTCACCAAATACCAAGACATCATTTCAAAAAACCTTCACGAATTATATTAAAAAAAAAGAGAAAAAAAAAGAAAAAAAAAAAAACCTGTCACCACACAACAATAATAATAATTCTTCATCAACTTAAATTTATGTAGACGACCTTAAGAAAATCAAAGAGAGAGAGATAAATAAGAATCAAAATAAATGAATAAAAAGAGGGAAATGAATAACTGTCAGTGAGTGAATGAATGAATGAATGACGTAAGATATGAGTGTCATCCCCTCTCTCTCCCCTCTCCTCCTCCCCCTCTCCTTTCCTCTCTCCCTTTTTCTAGTGTGTTGGGGGAGGGGGAGTGGAGAGGAGAGGGAGGGGAAGTAAGGGAAAGGGAGGGGAAGAGGAAGGGAAGGGGAGGGGAGGGGGAGGGAAAGGGGAAGGGGGGGAGGAAGGGGGAAGGGGAGGGAATGATGATGAATGGTTGGGAATATTTACTGTCTCTCTCTGTCTTTTTTTTCTCTCTCTCTCTAAGTGTGTGTGTGTGTGTGTGTGTGTGTGTGTGTGTGTGTGTGTGTGTGTGTGTGTACAGACGTTAGGTTTATGTTACGATGAATAATGCAAGACTTTTCACAGAACCCAATACGACCTTCTCTCTCTCTCTCTCTACCTCTCTCTCTCTCTCTCTCTCTCTCTCTCTCTCTCTCTCTCTCTCTCTCTCAATAAGTCATTCTCTTTTCACAGCCGCAAGAACACGACAAGACAATGACTCACAGACAATAGAGAGAGAGAGAGAGAGAGAGAGAGAGAGAGAGAGAGAGAGAGAGAGAGAGAGAGAGAGAGAGAGAGAGAGAGAGAGAGAGAGAGAGATAAATAGATAGATAGATAAATAGAGATTGAGCTGCTATTCTTTCTTCTTCTTTCCTCCTCCTCCTCCTCCTCCTCCTCCTCCTTCTGGTAATGGTGGTAACTTTTGTGGGAAACTTACACTTTAATAACTTCTTCAGCGTCGTTAGGGATATAATGTAAAAATTCCACAAACGCAGCTAAGTTTTGCAATCACTCACTCTTAGAAATATACACACTTTCTTTCTTATCTCCTCTCTCTCTCTCTCTCTCTCTCTCTCTCTGTCTCTGTCATCTTTTTCCCCTTACTGTCCTATTTACCCACTTTCTCTCTCTATCTCTCTTTTTTCCTATCTCTCTCTCTCT
>JAPQNM010000037.1:4012607-4015107 GCA_029783475.1 Metacarcinus magister | reverse complement strand
CCTTCCTTCCTGTCAAGATCACATCCATCTTTTCTTTCACTTTCTTCTTTCATCTCATCTCACTCTCTTTCTCCTTTTATTAACTCTCTCTTTCCAAGTTTCCTTCTTTCATACAATCACAGCACTTATCTTTCTTTTTCTTCCTTTCCTTTTCATCTCCACCTTTCTTCTTTTCTTTTCTTTCTCTCCTCTCACAACCCATCTTCACAAAGCAAAAAGGCAAATTTTCTTCTTTTTCTTTCTTCATCTTCTTCTAACTATCTGTTTACAAATTTCTTCATTATCATTTCTATCAATACTATGAGTAAGGTACCATACAAGTACTTCCTTTCACACCTCTTCCTTCACTACCTCACTCCAATCCTTCTCTCTTTCCTTCATTCCCGTCACTACCTTTCAAGTCGCGTCTTCCTTCCTTCTTTTCTTCCTTCACTAGCATTCACTCCTTTTTTTCTTTCCCTTCCTCCTATCCTTCCTTCATGCACACTCACCCGACCCAACACAAAGAAGAAAGCACTATACTTGGTTTATTTTAGAGCGATACACTCTCGCCTGCCTTTCTCCCTCCCTCCCTCCCCTCTTCTCTCCTTCTCTCTCTTCTCTCACCTTTCCCTCCACTTGGCCTTAATGTCTCCCATCGTAACCGTCTCAGTTGGCTGTAATAAGACAGGAGAGAAGGCAATAGGCATGTGTCTTTCTCTAGGTTGGGAAGGAAGGAAGGAAGGAAGGAGGAAGGAAGGAAGGAGGAACGGAAGGAAGGAAGAAGGAAGGAGGAAGAGAGGGACCGAGAGAGCGAGGTAGGTAGGAAGGAAGGAAGGGAGAAAGAGGAAGAGCAGTAGGTAGGACGTGAAGGAGGAGCGAACCTAGAGAGTAGGCCAGGAGTGCGGAATGGAAGGAAGGAAAGTGGGGAGGGCTAAAAGGATAAGAAAGGAGGAAGGAGAAAGAGAGGATATGAGAGAGTAAAAAGTTTGTCCAAATGGAAGGAGTAAAAGCGTGGAAGACAATAGATGTGAAGGAGAGAGAAAGTGTGGAAACAGTAATGAAATTAAGGAAGATAGAGTCAAGTGACGAGAAAGGGGCGATAAAAAAAAGAAAAAGAAAAATGTTTGTCAGGAAGGAACGATGAGTAGTGAGAGAGAGAGAGGAAACGTGAGAAATAAAGGATAGAAGAGAGAGAGAGAGAGAGAGAGATGAGAGAGAGAGAGAGTATGAGCAGAGAGAGAGAGAGAGAGAGAGAGAAAGGAAGGTAGAATGAAAACAAACGAATGGAAGAATAGATAGGAAATATGGATAACAGACAAAATACTAACATGAATAATAATAATAATAATATAATGATGCATGTGCAGGAAGAAGGAAGGAGAGAAGGTAAGTAAGGAAGGAAGGAAGGAAGAGAGGAGAGCGAGAGGAGTAGAAAGGAAACAAGAATAAGAGAGACACAAAGAATAACAAACAATGATACGAACGCGAGAGAGAGAGAGAGAGAGATAGAGAGAGAGAGAGAGAGAGAGAGAGAGAGAGAGAGAGAGTAGAGAGAATACAAATTAGGATAAATGAGTTATATCAATTATCTTCCATGTGAGTGAATGTAACACTCTCTCTCTCGTCTCTCTCTCGTCTCTACTCTCTCTCCACACCTCTCTCTCTCTCTCTCTCTCTCAATGATATGCCAATTAATCAACACCACAATAATCTTCTTTTCCCTTACCTTCCTCTCCTCCTCCTCCTCCTCCGCTTCCTCCTCCCTCCTCTAGAGTAGCTGTTTTTCTCTCTCATCCTTACATTTTTATTTCTTGTTCCAGCGCACTTGTTTTCCTCATCTTTCTCATCTTCCCCTCTTCTTCTCCTCCTCCTCCTCCTTCTCCTCTTCCTCTTCCTCCCACCCTTCCCCTTCCCCTCATCCCTCTCTGATACGCGACTCATTAGGCTTCACTCATCATCATCCCTCTCTCACCTTCCCTCTCCCCTCTTCCTCTTTCCTCTCTCTCTCCCTCTCTCCACCCCTTCCTCTTCCCCTCGTCTCACCATAACTTGAACTAACTCAATCTTGAACACTCTACGCTCTCGTTATCTCTCTTATCCTTCTCTCATCTCTCTCTCTCGCTCTCACTCTCTCTCTCTCTCTCGCTCTCTCTCTCTCTCACTCTCTCTCGACGCTCTCTCTCGACACTAGCATCAGTTCTAAATCTACTTCTTCTTCTTCTTTCCTTCTCTCTCTTCTTCTTCTTCCTTCTTTTCTTCTCTCTTCTCTTCTTCTTCTTTTCTTTCTTGTCATTCTTTTCTCTTTTCTCTTCTTTTTCTTACTCTTCTTCTCTTTCTCTTTCCTTCTTCTTCTTTCTTCCTCTCCTATCCCCCTCTTTTCTCCTCCTCCTCTTTTTCTCTTCTTTCTCTTTCTTCCTCTTCCCTTCGCTTTCTTTCTCGCTCGTTTCTTTCTCTTCTCTTTACTCAATTTCCCTGTTTTTTTCTTCTCTTTCTGTCTTCTTCTTCTCTTTCCTCTCCT
>JAPQNM010000037.1:3998108-4000608 GCA_029783475.1 Metacarcinus magister | reverse complement strand
TAGAATTTTTTACATAAATCATATATTTTGAAATAACTCGAAATGTATGGTGTTTACGTAAAAAACGTATATATTATAAAAGAAAGAACAGAAGACGGTCGTTCTATTCAGCTATAGTGAAATATAATTAGAATGTAATTATAGATGTAGAAGTGTAAAGTATTATGCATTCATTTATTTCACAAAGTTTTAATTTTCTTCATAAATGTTAAAGGTATTGGAAAAACGATGATAGTATGAGATAGCCATTATCAAACTCCATAACTTAACTTCTATACAATTTTCCTGTAGGACTAATATTTACGTAGTAAAAGGTGAACAAACTTTTTCGACCTTAATTCTGGTGGAATTTACGGGCCACAAAATGGAAAATCCAAATATTATAGTAATGACAAAACTAATTCCAGATTCGTGTTCAGCATGACTGAAAACATCATTGTACCAATTTTCATGAGATTCGGAGGTGTGGAGGAGGAGGAAGAGGAGGAAGAGGAAGAGGAGGAAAAGGAGGAGGAAGAGATGATGTAAAATGAAAGTTGAGGAGGATAAGGGTAAGGAGGAAGGGGAGAGGAAGGTGATAAAAAGAGAGAAAGAGAAGGAAGATAGAAGAGAGAAGAGAGAGAGAAAAAAAAAACAATAGTACACACAATCCTTCTTTTCCATTTATCCTTCATCGTCACTCAATCCTAGAAGTCCTTAGCCCGTCTCACCCAACACTCAAAAATTAGGACTCCACCATACAACACACTGCCAGACTCTCTTAGGTAGTGTCAGGTAAGCAGGAGTAGTCTTAACCTTTAACTACATAAGAAACACAGACTAAGAGGCAACGAGCTGGCAGATAAGGATGCTAGAGAGGCTACAAGACGCCCCCCGGTCACCTAGCGCTTGAAATCCTTCTTTGAGAGTACTAAACGTTGTGTCTATGCTTCTATGGGACGTAAAGAGCGGGAAGATGCGTGAGTTAGCCATCAAACTCTGCCTTCTGACACTCTATCAACACCACACAGTGAAAGCCAATACTCTGCTACTATTATACGTATGCAACGATATAAATAGTAACAATAATGATGATAAGAATGGTAATCAATGGAGAGTGTTGGAACTGCAATGAGTGAGGCAGCTGGAACGCCATCCTCGTTGTCTACTACGTAAGAATTATCACTTTTCGGAAACTGTCAACAATTTTATTCCGGTTCTGCCATATTGCCCTTTTTCACTCATAGGATGTAAAAGGTAGGACTGAAACTGAAGGTATACACACATACACATACACATACACACACACACACACACACACACACACACACTCACCTGGCGTCCTCCGCGCGGGTGAAGAGTACGACGGCGCGCGCTGAGGGTTTCTTCATGAGGTTCTCCAAGGCAGTGTCGTACACCTTGTGGTCCGCGTTGTGCGGGATCTTCTCCGACACCGCGATGCACACGTTCCGCTCCGCCGCTAGTTTCTGGATGACCTCGATGCCGAACTCTCCGTAGGAACCCTCGGAGTGGATGGTGGAGATGTAGGACCAGTTGAACAGTTGCATCACGTCCATGATAGCCATGGCCTGGTACGTGTCCGGCGGCACGGTGCGCGCGAAGAACTCGTAGCGCGTCTTGTCTGAGAGTGCCCGCGCGGTGGAGGCCGGGCTCACCTGGGGGATGTGGAACAGGCGGAACAGATTGGCCACCTGCAGGCTGACGGAGCTGTACGAGCCGCCCACCACGCCCCGCACAGGCTTAGCGCGGTACTTCACACTCGGCGGCCGCCCGTCGGCACACTCCAGCCCCGAGGTGTCCAGGGCGTTGAGGGACACTCGGATAAACTCGAGGGACTGGTTGAGGGCGTAGGTGTCCTTGGAGCAGGTGTCCAGGATGTGCACGCCCAGGGTGATGTTAGGCAGCAGGACGGGGTCACCGTTGATGAGGTCCACTGCATACAGCATGGCCTCGAGGCGCTGCAGCCCCCGGTCATACACAGCGGTGGAGCAGGGGGTGCCGTCCCCCTTCTCGTGCACAGGGAACAGCCCCCCCAGCATCAGGTCACCCTCCAGCTGCACCCCCTCCCCCGCCACACCAGGCACGGCGTTGCCCACACTGACGGCCACCACCCACGCACCCCACGCTGCCCATGTCGCCCACGCCGTGCCAGGCCAGCCCGCACCGCCCATGGCTCCACGCCCTCCGCCTCAACCTGAGAAAGAACATAAAGGGCGTCATGGCTGGAAGAAAGGATGGAGAAAATTCTTCAAAATGATCCCTTTATCCTTCCTGTATTCCCTCCCTCCCTCCCTCCTTCCCTCCCTCCCATATCATTAGCCGTCGCCCCTCAAAGGACACGACGCCGGTATAAAAATCCCAGAAAGAAATTACAAAATACCTTAAATAAGGGAAGTTAAACACAGAAAAAGAGAAAAATAAAAACATATATTGTGGATTTTCCAGGTAAATGATGACAGGTAGGAAGTTATTATCAAAGAGAGAGAGAGAGAGAGAGAGA
>JAPQNM010000037.1:3988108-3990608 GCA_029783475.1 Metacarcinus magister | reverse complement strand
CACACTCCTCTTTCAATCTTTTAATGGTATTGTTTCGTCTACGCTTCATAATACTCCCTCTGCACCTCCTACAAGGGTAAAACAGAGGACCTTAGGAGTGTCTGAGTGTGTGAATGTATACAGCGAAGGATTCTATCTCTTGTGTGTGGAGTGTGTTCCTGCAGGCTCGAGGGTGTCCAGTACATCCCTTCTAGACATCCTACACAGTTGAAATAGAAGACATAATTCAACAATTCCCTTATTAGAGTCCTACGTAGGATTTTATTGCTCCTAGGATTCCTGCAAGACTAAGTGCGTTCATCACATCCTTTCTGGGTATCCTACATAGTTAGAATAAAGACATTCAGCTAAGAGTTCCGTTATTAGAGTCCTACGTAGGATTCTATAGCACTGAGGGATTCCTGCAGGAGTGAGTGCTTTCATAACATCCTCTTTGAGCTTCCTTCACAGTTAAAAGAAAGGAAATAATCCCACATTTCCCTCCGTAATCCACCTTGTAACAGAGTGAATCAGGCTGCTGCTGCTCCTCCTCCTCCTCCTCCTCCTCCCTCCTCCTCCTCCTCCTCCTCCCTCCCACCGTATCGTTATAAGCGAGACTTAAACTCTTCACATCATTGTAAAAAACCCAGAGAATCCCGAGTTATTACGTAAATATCCACGTAAATATGGACTCCATTACTTGGATATTACATTACTAAGCTAAGTTAATGTGTTGCTATCTAATAATGTCCTTCACTTTTTTTTTTTTCTCTCTTTTTCTCTTTTTAATAATCTCGCAGGGAAGGTTGGCTGTAGGAAGGGGGGGAAGGGGGAAGGGGGGAAAGGGGGAAGGGGGGAAGGGAGGGTAACTAGAACTTAAATTAAAGGGAGAAATATGAAACTCCCTCTCTCTATCACACAGTAAATATAGAACAGTTTGACCTCCTCGTGTCTTGCTTATGAATTCATTCCCTCACCGCCTGCAGACTAATTAATACCATCAGAATACCTGCCCCAGACACACAAAGGTAAATTTCTACTCCTCAAAGCGATAATATTACGTAGACAAGCTGCTAGGTTCTCCTCCTCCCCCTCCTCCTCCTCTTCCTCTTCCTTCTCTTCCTACTCCTCCTCTCCTTCCCTTCATCCTCCTACACCTCCCCTTCCTCTTCCGCCTCCGCCTCCTCCTCCTCTTCCTCCATCTCCTCCTCCTCCTCCTCCTCCTCCTCCTCCCTTCTGTTGTTTCTGTCTGTTATGAGTCATGGTAGAAAGTCCTGCGGGATATTAGAGTCCAGTAGGATACAAGGGAGTCCTGTGAGATAAGTAAGGTCGTATAGAATAAGAATAAGTCCTGTAGGATATAAGGTTATATAGGATACTGTATTGAAGGATAGAGAAGAGTCCTGTACGATATAAAAGAGTCGTGTAGGATATTGTAAGGTCGTGTAGGATATTGTAAGGTCGTGTAGGATATTGTAAGGTCGTGTAGGATATTGTAAGGTCGTGTAGGATATTGAAAGGTCGTGTAGGATATTGTAAGGTCGTGTAGGATTAAAAGGTCGTGTAGGATATTAAAAGGTCGTGTAGGATATTGTAAGGTCGTGTAGGATATTAAAAGGTCGTGTAGGATATTGAAAGGTCGTGTAGGATATTGTAAGGTCGTGTAGGATATTATAAGGTCGTGTAGGATAGAGAGTCCCGTGTATCCTGCAGGGTAATGGAGTGGATATCCTAAAGAGTCCTATAGTGTGTAGGCGCCCTTCGGAAAGCTGCAGATATTAAGGCAATACACAACCGGCATGAAATATTAAGGTTCGCTGCAAGGGTGGAGGGAAAAGGGGGGGAGGGAGGAAAGGAGGGAAAGGGGGGGGAGGGAGGAAAGGAGGGAAGGGGAATGGGGGGGAGGGGGAGGGTATATTTATTTCCAATACGTGAATTTTTTTTATATATAAGCCTCTTAGTGTTATAAGAATTCAATATTTTACTGTACAGAAATTAATTACATTTTGATATTTTTATTTTTTTTTCTTCCGATTTTGTATATTTTTTAAAAACTATATATTTGCATTTTTTTTCCTTTTTCCTTTTTTTTTTTCTTTTTTCAATATATATATTTTTTTTTATCTTTTGACTTAATCTGAAAATTGTGTTTCTTTTTTTTGGCTTAAACTTTATATTTATTAAAAGTTTCAAAATGGCTCAAAATTATATGTTATTTAATACAAATACAAACAATTTCTCCTCCTCTTCCTTCTCCTCCTCCTCTTCCTCCTCCTCCTCCTCCTTCCTACTATTCTTCCTTATTTTCTATTCTCATCCTCTCCCTGCTCCCTTATTCTCCCATTCTTTCTCTCCCTTCTCCCCCTCCCCTTTACTCCTACTTCTTATAACCTATTCTCATTCTTTCTGTGTTCTTCCTTTTCCTCTTCAATCTTTGCCAAATCCTGTTTCTATTTCCTTCCTCCTCCTCCTCCTCCTCCTCCTCCTCCTCTTCCTCCTCCTCCTCCTCCTCCTCCTCCTC
>JAPQNM010000037.1:3978108-3980608 GCA_029783475.1 Metacarcinus magister | reverse complement strand
TATTTATTTTTATCATTAATATATATTTTTATCATTAATATTTATTTTATCATTAATATTTATTTTTATCATTAATATATATTTTTATCATTAATATTTATTTTTATCATTAATATATATTTTTATCATTAATATATATTTTTATCATTAATATATATTTTTATCATTAATATTTATTTTTATCATTAATATTTATTTTTATCATTAATATTTATTTTTATCATTAATATTATTTTTATCATTAATATTTATTTTTATCATTAATATTTATTTTTATCATTAATATATATTTTTATCATTAATATTTATTTTTTATCATTAATATATATTTTTATCATTAATATTTATTTTTATCATTAATATTTATTTTTATCATTAATATTTATTTTTATCATTAATATATATTTTTATCATTAATATTTATTTTTTATCATTAATATATATTTTTATCATTAGTATATATTTTTATCATTAATATTTATTTTTATCATTAATATTTATTTTTATCATCAATATTTATTTTTATCATTAATATATATTTTTATCATTAATATTTATTTTTATCATTAATATTTATTTTTATCATTTATTTATTTATTAATATTTATTTTTATCATTAATATTTATTTTTATCATTAATATTTATTTTTATCATTAATATTTATTTTTATCATTAATATTTATTTTTATCATTAATATTTATTTTTATCATTATTATTTATTTTTATCATTAATATTTATTTTTATCATTAATATTTATTTTTATCATTAATATTTATTTTTATCATTAATATTTATTTTTATCATTAATATTTATTTTATCATTAATATTTATTTTTATCATTAATATTTATTTTTATCATTAATATTTATTTTTATCATTAATATTTATTTTTATCATTAATATTTATTTTTATCATTATATTTATTTTTATCATTAATATTTATTTTTATCATTAATATTTATTTTTATCATTAATATTTAATTTTATCATTAATACTTATTTTTATCATTAATATTTATTTTTTATCATTAATATATATTTTTATCATTAATATATATTTTTATCATTATTATTTATTTTTATCATTAATATTTATTTTTATCATTAATATTTATTTTTATCATTAATATTTATTTTTATCATTAATATATATTTTTATCATTAATATATATTTTTATCATTAATATTTATTTTTATCATTAATATTTATTTTTATCATTAATATTTATTTTTATCATTAATATTTATTTTTATCATTAATATTTATTTTTATCATTAATATTTATTTTTATCATTAGTATTTACTTTTATCATTAATATATATTTTTATCATTAATATATATTTTTATCATTAATATTTATTTTTATCATTAATATTTATTTTTATCATTAATATTTATTTTTATCATTAATATTTATTTTTATCATTAATATTTATTTTTATCATTAATATATATTTTTATCATTAATATTTATTTTTATCATTAATATATATTTTTATCATTAATATATATTTTTATCATTAATATATATTTTTATCATTAATATTTATTTTTATCATCAATATATTTTTATCATTAATATATATTTTTATCATTAATATTTATTTTTATCATTAATATTTATTTTTATCATTAATATATATTTTTATCATTAATATTTATTTTTTATCATTAATATATATTTTTATCATTAATATATATTTTTATCATTAATATATATTTTTATCATTAATATTTATTTTTATCATCAATATATATTTTTATCATTAATATATATTTTTATCATTAATATTTATTTTTATCATTAATATATATTTTTATCATTAATATTTATTTTATATCATTAATATTTATTTTTTATCATTAATATATATTTTTATCATTAATATATATTTTTATCATTAATATTTATTTTTATCATTAATATTTATTTTTATCATTAATATTTATTTTTTATCATTAATATATATTTTTATCATTAATATTTTTTTTTCTTCATTAATATATATTTTTATCATTAATATATATTTTTATCATTAATATATATTTTTATCATTAATATTTATTTTTATCATTAATATTTATTTTTATCATTAATATATATTTTTATCATTAATATTTATTTTTATCATTAATATATATTTTTATCATTAATATTTTTTTTTATCATTATATATATTTTTATCATTAATATTATTTTTATCATTAAATTTATTTTTATCATTAATATTTATTTTTATCATTAATATATATTTTTATCATTAATATTTATTTTTTATCATTAATATATATTTTTATCATTAATATTTTTTTTTATCATCAATATATATTTTTATCATTAATATATATTTTTATCATTAATATTTATTTTTATCATTAATATTTATTTTTATCATTAATATATATTTTTATCATTAATATTTATTTTTTATCATTAATATATATTTTTATCATTAATATTTATTTTTATCATTAATATATATTTTTATCATT
>JAPQNM010000037.1:3918108-3975608 GCA_029783475.1 Metacarcinus magister | reverse complement strand
TTTTATATCTCTCTTTTTTTTCTATTTCTCTTTCTTTCTTTCTTTCTTTCTTTCTTTCTTTCTTTGTAGCTTTCTCTCTCTCAACCAAACAATATTTTCTCTTAATTTTGAACTTAAACACAATTTTTTTCATCATACAAATAATTATATGCAAACTATTCAACACAATTCTTCATTCACTTTATTTTCTCTCTTTTTCTTTCTATAATTTCCTTGTTCTTAATGTTTACGTTTTATATATTATTATTATTATTATTATGTTTTTATTATTATCATTATTTTTTTTAGTTATATTAGGTTAGGTTATGCTTGATCAAGGTGTTCTCGGTCATGCTGATCACGAATCTGGAATTAGTTTTGTCATTATTATAATATTTTGTATTTTCCATTTTGTGGTCCGTAAATTCCACCAGAATTGAGGTCGAAATCTTCTTTGTCATTTTACTATGAAACTATTACTCCTACAGTTTAAATGTTTATATACAAATTTATTAAGCTTGATGAGCTCTATCTAAATATCATATCAGATGTGTAATATATCAAACCGTTTAAGTAAAAAATAATGTTTTGTGTAAGTTTTGTGAAAAACACAAATGTACAATTATCTCAATAACCAATAGTCCAATTTTATTTCTGTATAGCACAAATTAACGCGCGTCTCATGTTCTATCTTTTCTTATATGTATAATTTTTACGTAAACCTCCTACTTTTCGAGTTATTTTAAAAAACGTAATTTCTTGAAAAAAATCTAAGGGTGTACCCTACGAAATTTCACGAAAAATTTCCACACCTCTCATTTTTTTTTCATTTTAAAATTTTTCTCTCTCGCTAACACACACACACACGCAAACATTTTATCTTAATTTCTCTTATATATATATTTCTATCTAACACATTAACACAAAAGAACAATGGACAAACCAGGTATACCAATAAAAGAAAGTGCATGTTAGATATATTAAAAGAAAGGTCAGGTATATGTGAACTAATTAAAGCAAGGTCAGGACAGGTGTGCTAATTAAGGCAAGGTCAGGACAGGTGTGTTAATGACCTTTTCCTTAAATAACTAACCTATTTTAACGAGAGAGAGAGAGAGAGAGAGAGAGAGAGAGAGAGAGAGAGAGAGAGAGAGAGAGAGAGAGAGAGAGAGAGAGAGAGATTGCTGGTAGAGAAAGGAGGGAGGAAACCGAGGGTGAGGGTAAGCGGGAGGGTGATGTTTAAGAGTGAGGGGAAGGAGAGAGGAAATGGTGGAGGAGGAGGAGGAGGAAAGATGGGATTCTGGAGGAAAGAGGAAGGTAAGATGTGTGGGGAGGAAAAGAAAAAGAAAGAGGAAGAATGATAGCCAAAGGAAGATCGAGGAGGAGGAGGAGGAGGAGGAGGAGGAGGTAAAAAATAATGGTAGTAAATATCTCAATGAAACCTATGCAAAAATTACCTCCTCCTCCTCCTCCTCCTCCTCCTCCTCCTCTTCCTCTTCCTCCTCCTCCTCTCCTCCTCTTCTCGAACGAACAACACATATACACAAAATGGGTGAGAGAGAGAGGAGGGAAGAGGGGAGAGAAAGGAAGAAGAGAGAGAGGAGAGGGAGGAGGAAGAAGAGGGAGAGAGGGAGGAGGAAGAAGAGAGAGGGAGGAGGAAGAGAGAGAGGAGGAGGAAGAGGAGAGGGAGGGTGAAGGAAGAGAATAGAAGAAAATGTGAGAGAGAGAGAGAGAGAGAGAGAGAGAGAGAGAGAGAGAGAGAGAGAGAGAGAGAGAGAGAGAGAGAGAGAGAGAGTAATCTATATTCATTCGAGTCAATAAATGCTAAAAAAAAGATAAGTTCAATGACATTTTTAATCTTTAATTTCTACACAAGTAACAATAAAAAAATAATTCACTATTTTGTTTTGAATTAAAAACTTTATAATTATGAAGGGAGAACACACACACACACACACACACACACACACACACACACACACACACACACACACACACACACACACACACACACACACACTCAATTATTTAACATTGACTAGAGCGGCAGAGACGAGAGAGACGAGAGAGAGAGAGAGAGAGAGAGAGAGAGAGAGAGAGAGAGAGAGAGAGAGAGAGAGAGAGAGAGAGAGAGCGCATCAGTAATATACCTCCTTCCTCATTTTCCATTAAATTTTCTTATGTGATTTAGAATTAGATTGATATTACGTTTACCTTTCTCTCTCTCTCTCTCTCTCTCTCTCTCTCTCTCTCTCTCTCTCTCTCTCTCTCTCTCTCTCTCTCTCTCTCTCTGTCATTCTCTTTCTTACCCAATTCCTCCTCTTTCCTACCTCTCCCCTCTCATACTGATTTACTCTCCTCCTCCTCCTCCTCCTCCTCCTCCTCCTCCTCCTCCTCCTCCTCCCAGTAATTTTGTCTCTCCCTATCTTGTTACGCCATCACACTTCCTCTATCCACCTCTCCTCCCTTCCCTTCCTCTCTCTCCCATGTCCTTCCTTCCTTCCTTCCTTCCTTCTTTCATTCCTTAACTCCTTTTTTTTCCTTCCTTCCTTCCTTCCTTCCTTCATTCATTCCTTAACTCCTTTTTTTTCCTTCCTTCCTTCCTTCCTTCCTTCCTTCCTTCCTTAACTCCTTCCTTCCTTCCTTCCTTCCTTCCTTCCTTTCTTCCTAATTTTGTCTTTTTTTCGCCTCATATTTCCTTCTTTTTTCTCTACTTCTTAAAAATGTGTTAAAAAAAAATATATATAATAAAAAAATAATTCAAAGAGGATATAAGATTATAAATAAATAGATAAATTAAAACGGAAAAAAAAGCAATAATTAAAAGACGAATAACAAACAATAATAAAAGAAATAACAATAACATGAATACAAATATAAAACAAACAAACAATAACTTGACAAAAAGAAAATAAACTGACAACCACACACTCTCTCTCTCTCTCTCTCTCTCTCTCTCTCTCTCTCTCTCTCTCTCTCTCTCTCTCTCTCTCTCTCTCTCTCTCTCTCTCTCTCTCTCCCACACACACGATAGTTTCAAGGTTAAAAGTGAAAGGTTAACGTTTGATACTAAAGGTTACTAACTATGATCTTGTGAGGGGAAGGGAGAGGGAGAGAGAGGGAGAGAGGGAGAGATAAAGGGAGAGGGAGAGGGAAAGGGAGAGGGAGAGGGAGAGGGAGAGGTGAGAGGGGAGAGAGGAGGTAGCGAAAGAGAAAGATTTTAAGGGAATTCCCAACAATGACTTTTCCTAGTGTTTAAATACCTCTATCTACCTCTCTCTCTCTCTCTCTCTCTCTCTCTCTCTCTCTCTCTCTCTCTCTCTCTCTCTCTCTCTCTCTCTCTCTCTCTCTCTCTCTCTGTGGTCGAGGTGAGGTGAGGAGAGAAGAAAATTGGGGAAATCACACCCGCTATCACTTTTCCTGGTTGTGGAGGAGTGAGGGAGGGAAGGATAGGGGGGGGAGGGTGGATAGGGAGGGAGGGAGGGAGGGAGGGAGGGAGGTAGGAAGGGAGGGAGGGAGAGAGGGAGGGAAGGTAGTAGGGAGGATAAGATGGAAGGATAGGGTGGAAGATAGGAAGGTAGGGTGAAGGATAGTGAGGGAGGATAGGGAGGATAGGGAGGATAGGGAGGATAAGGAGGGTGTTATAAATCCCTAAGGCTAGGAAGCACATGGTTTCTGCTTATCTATCTATCTATCTATCTATCTATTTATCTATCTATTTATCTTTCTATTTATCTATCTAGCTCTCGTTTTCCTTCTCCTCCTCACGCTTCTTGCCTGCCTATTTATCTATCTACTTCTTTTCTTTATTTATATATTTATCTATCGATCCTCCTCCTCCTCCTCCACCTCCTCCTCCTCCTCCTCCTCCTCCTCCTCCTCCTCCTCGCTTTTCACGGATACCTGACGCCTCATTACCATTTTTTGATGAGGGTGCCAGGTAGCATGATTTTTGCCTTCATCCCTAAGGTAGCTCTCTCTCTCTCTCTCTCTCTCTCTCTCTCTCTCTCTCTCTCTCTCTCTCTCTCTCTCTCTCTCTCTCTCTCTCTCTCTCTCTCTCTCATCGTTAATACAAAGGTAGAGAGACCATTTTGTGGGTGCCGCGAGTGTGGGGTGAGGGGGGGGGGCATAACGAGCACTCATCCTCCCCCCTTCAATAAGTAAGTACCCCCCCCTTTTCTCTCCCCAACCCCTCACTCCTATAGACTAGCCACACCCTCCCTCCCTCCTCCCCTTCTAACCTAACCTTAGCTAACCTAACCTAACCTAACCTAACCTAACCTAACCTAACCTAACCTAACCCAACCCAGCCCAGTCTAACCTAACCTAGCCTAACTTTAGCTAACCTAACCTAACCAAACCTAACCTAACCTAACCTAACCTAACCTAACCCAACCTAACCACGTAATCTCAAGGCAGTGCGCTACGGTAATCATTGACAGGAAGACGTGACGGGATAACAGTGGGTTGTGGCGTCATAGTATTGCTGGAGAAACCTTGACGTGTAACCAGAAAGCACAAAAGAAATTACAGGTTGGATCTCCCGCTGTGTGACGCGTGGAGATCGAACCCTGGAGTATAATGTTAAAGTGTAGCTATGCATCCACGTAGCAAGGACACGATGGACGCAACATAAAACTATATTCTCACACACACACACGCACACGCACACGCACACACACACAGCACATCACAGTATCGGTCATTGAACTATTTGTCCCAGTTGTTTTTTTGTCTCGCTAAGCAAATAAATACAAGAGCGAGAAACAGTATAATTGCAGCTTTGAATTGTACAAAATTATACCTAGTTATACATACCGATTCATTTCAATATGATGGTAGTATACAGAACACAACACAACACAACACAACACAACACAACACAACACAACACAGTACCTTTCAGCAGTAGGTTATAGAGGTATGTGTAGAGTGGTACAACCTTCTCCCTTGATATATAAACACAATATAAACATTTTACTCCTCTACATGTGATAGTGACTGGTTGTTGTGATATAAAAGAGATAGAGTAAGATAGTGTGGGAAAGAGAGAGAGAGAGAGAGAGAGAGAGAGAGAGAGAGAGAGAGAGAGAGAGAGAGAGAGAGAGAGAGAGAGAGAGAGAGAGAGAGATGTCCATCGTCCTCTGAGTCCTTAGAGAGTTACTGAACGGAAACAAATAGTAATAGTAGTAGTAGTAGTAGCAATAGTAATAGTAGTAGTAGTAGTTGTTTTTTCAGTTTCCTTCCGGTCCCTCCCCCCCTCCTCTCCTCCTCTCTCCCTCCCCCCCCCCAATCCTCTCCCCTCCCTTACCTCCTCTCTCTTCTCTTCCTAAGGCAAATCTTTATGATGTAAGATTATATAAAAAAAATCGTCAATAATGGGGACAAAAAATAAGACCAAATGTGTGTGAGAGAGAGAGAGAGAGAGAGAGAGAGAGAGAGAGAGAGAGAGAGAGAGAGAGAGAGAGAGAGAGAGAGAGAGAGAGAGAGAGAGAGAGGAGGAGGGGCGGGGTCGCTGAGACAAGATAGAAGCGTATGAGTGGTCAACATATTTTCAAGTCTCTCTCTCTCTCTCTCTCTCTCTCTCTCTCTCTCTCTCTCTCTCTCTCTCTCTCTCTCTCTCAGTAATCAGTTTCTTATGGCAGGAACGATGAGAGAGAGATAAATGGATAAAGTATAGAAAGAAGAATAACTGTGAAGGAGTAGAAGGAAGGAAGGAAGGAAGGAAGGAAGGAAGGAAGGAAGGAGAGAGGAAAGGCAAGTGGGAGGGAATGAGGGAGGGAGGGAAGGAGGAAGGCCTGACCTCTACACAATAATGAAGTAGATATTTGTGAGATAAAGCACAGTATTCTCTCTCTCTCTCTCTCTCTCTCTCTCTCTCTCTCTCTCTCTCTCTCTCTCTCTCTCTCTCTCTCTCTCTCTCCTTTACATGGAACTTAGAAACCATAGTGACTCGTTTGATGAAATGAGGTTATGTTCTTAGGTCTGTAAAGTTAATGGAATCAGATAGACAGACAGACAGACAGACAGACAGACAGACAGACAGACAGACAGACATAATAGATAGACGTTGAAATAGATCACTTTAAACATTTACAGAGTTTTCAGGTCACACACACACACACACGCATGCAGGCTCTCTCTCTCTCTCTCTCTCTCTCTCTCTCTCTCTCTCTCTCTCTCTCTCTCTCTCTCTCTCTCTCTCTCTCTCTCTCTCTCTCTCTCTCTAGGGTATTCAAGGAAAGACACAAAACTTCGAAAACACAAAAATTTGCATAGATATTGCCAGGGAGAGAGAGAGAGAGAGAGAGAGAGAGAGAGAGAGAGAGAGAGAGAGAGAGAGAGAGAGAGAGAGAGAGAGAGAGAGAGAGAGAATCTTCCCTACTTAGAAATTATTACCTAGGCCCCTTCTTTATTCCTTTCCTTTTCCTCCTCCTCCTCCTCCTCCTCCTCCTCCTCCTCCTCTTCCTTTTCTCTTCTCACTTTTCCTATCGTGAGTGAGATAAAAACAAAAAATATCCTTACTTTGCATTCCTTTTAACACAAACACAAACTAACAGACTGGAATGATGTGTTGAAATATAGTTAATACACTCAATTGTTAGTGGAGTGAATAATTGATGTTATTCCAGCGGTTTTAACTTAATGAAGAAAAATGTCTTATCAATACACCAGACAGCAAACTTAGGGGACACTCAACTAGATAGGGCGAGCAAAGTCTGTGGATATATAACATGGATAGTAAGACACAGAGACAGTAAGATAAAGATGCATCGTCCATTAAGGGAATGAAATGAAGTTGTATATCCAATTCTAACTAATGGATAACTTTTTAAAATTTAAGATATTATTATACAGCCACAAACTGACAATATGATAGAAACATAACTTTGACGGTATCAGAAAAGCAGTGAAAAAAGGAGAGAGAGAGAGAGAGAGAGAGAGAGAGAGAGAGAGAGAGAGAGAGAGAGAGAGAGAGAGAGAGAGAGAGAGAAAAAAAAATCGATAGAAAAAAGATTAATAAAAGTATAGAATTAACAGATCTTCCTCGTTTTATCATACTCACCAACACCATCAACAATGAAATGAAATAACAATAAAAATACAAGCACGGAATAAAAGCTCTATTTTTATTGCCTCGTGAAAAATAATGAAGTTTACGTTAAGATGGTGTTGTGTTTCCAGCCTTGAGCCTTTCATGATAGACTGAGGAATATAGAGAATGGAATACAAATCTCTACTTAATAATGCCCCTTT
The DNA here is from genome assembly GCA_029783475.1 of Metacarcinus magister. Classification (NCBI taxonomy): domain Eukaryota; kingdom Metazoa; phylum Arthropoda; class Malacostraca; order Decapoda; family Cancridae; genus Metacarcinus; species Metacarcinus magister. Next base: position 3,968,372 of record JAPQNM010000037.1, on the reverse strand, counting down.
CAAGCACTTATAGCTGATGAGGTTACGTCTACGTCTTAACTATTGACACATGGCACACAACAATCATTTCTACTGTTCATATATAACACACAAACAGAAGGAACGGAAAGCAGAGGAGTCCTTTTGCAGATGTGTAAATTATGCGAAACAAAACGGAAATGATACTTTAACGGGAATTTCAGGCTGATATAAACTGATTAGAAATACACAGAGGGAAGAGAGATATATTGTGTGTACTTTTAAGTGAGATGGAGTGTGTAGTAGCCAGCAGGTATTAATTAAGAGAAGAGTGAGCTGCAGGTAACAGTATGATTCGTCTTAGTTGTTGGTAAAGCAATTAGTGTAGTACTGTTGAAGCCTTTGTACAGCTCTGGCGCTCCGGGTGGGATTCCAAAATTAAAAATAAACAGATTGATACCAAAAACGCTTCAGAGAAAAGGAGAGACAGACAGTTTGATATAACCTATTCCATTCAACTTTATTAAATAGGACAGTTCATCCAATTCCTGACAGGATGCAATTCTCTCTCTCAATCTCTCTCTCTCTCTCTCTCTCTCTCTCTCTCTCTCTCTCTCTCTCTCTCTCTCTCTCTCTCTCTCTCTCTCTCTCTCTCTCTCTCTCGACGAAGAGAAGTAGACGCACAATCACAATCACATGAGTTGGAATGTACTTTACTCATGAATATTTCACATTTGATTCATGACATGATACTCGAACAACTGTCTGTCACGGGGGAGACAAGCTGAATTGGTAGTATACATGCTATTGACACACTAATACAACAACACTGATTACCAATGCGGGATATCAACTAACGTAATGTATCTGTCTTCGATGGCAGGTCACATGGCAGACTACACTACAATATCTTGTTATGTTATACAGAACCACTTTTTTTTTCTAGTACTGCCGAAGAATTTCATTAGATTTTGCTTTTTCATTATAAATTTTAATTAATTATACTTGTATTGAATTTTCAAATACAGATTCAAAATCAGCACATTTTTCCGAGCCTTATGGTATGCAACAAGTACTGATAAACCAAATATTAAGAAAATGTTATTTTACGTCATTACCTATAGACGACATTATAAATAATGAAAAAACGAACTAGACGCAGGATTGCAATGGGATAGGGTTAAAAAAAAAGATTAAAATATTTATGATTTTTCAATATAACTCTTTGTTATATTTGATGGGTATCTATCTCATGAAAAAATAGTTATTTACTAAAAAAATGATACAATTAAACAAAAACTATTAGTTTCTAAACTAAGATCCCAATTGAAGAAGGTGCTTTTTCTATTAATTGGTCATTTTATGAGGAATATCTGATATCTTTTTCATCAACATTGGTGAAAGTATTTAATCCACCATATGGATATTTGTTTTTCTTAAAAGCCAAATCAATTTATTTCTAGAAAGTACGTTCTCCTGTTTCGTGTAAACTTTCGCTTGATATTCTACAGAAAATATTATAATGCTAATCGAGATTAATATTGTTTATTAATCAATTGTTCCTAATATAATCTGTGTAATGTATTTTATGAAATAAATATGATTGATTGATTGACCACTACTACTCCTACTACTATTATTACTACTACTACTACTACTATTGTTACTTTTACTATTACTATTATACAACTACTATTACCACTACTACTACTACTACTACTATTACTACTACTACTACTACTACTATTACTACTACTACTACTGCTGCTATTACTACACCTGCGTCTCTGACCCTATCTGTTTTCCTTGACTTATAATTGGCTGTCTCGTCACCTGGATAGACCGATACTGATCGTTAAAAATTCTTCCACGAGGGAAACTTTAAGGAATATCTGAGTTGTGTTTGACGTGAGTTGCTGCTCTTCGTTAGCGTCTCCTCTCGAGTGGAAAGTGTGTTTTGACTTTTTTTTTCAGTTTGAATTTGCAAGTTTCGTTTCTCATTTTTTGTTTGTTATTTGAAACAGTCGTGTGTGTGTGTGTGTGTGTGTGTGTGTGTGTGTGTGTGTGTGTGTGTGTGTGTGTGTGTGTGTGTGCGTGTGTGTGTCACATGAGTGATCCTTTGTCGCGTCAAGTCATCTTCACACAAGAAAAGGAAGCTTTTAGCAACTTTCTTTTCCGTCACCAAGCTGCATCAAGTCAAGAAACCATTGATCACTTGGTTATCTATCTTGCAAGAACAAAACACATCCACCAAACTTTGAAAATGATAACAGACATACGTGTCCTCACTCTAAGGGCACAGCGGCAGGGAATACGAATAAAACTAAGCTTTACTCCCCTCACTAAGCCTTACTCCCCTCGGTGGCTGCGGGGGAGATACTGTACCACTCGCCTGGGAGGTCAGTGGAAAATTGGCATGAAGCCTTTCAACACCTGCAAAGGGAAGGATCAAGAGGCAGTGTGCCAGGCTTGGAGGGTTGGCCTTCAGATGGACACCGCAAGCCTGACGTGTTGTTGCCTTCAAAAGGAAGTCGAGAGAGTCCCTTGAGCCTCGCACCCTCAGCGCCCACGTCGGGAGGGTGCGAGGCTCAAGGAGGGACGGAAGGTGCAGAGAGGGATCAGTACCTGTGGCAATAGTAAGTGAGGACTGTACACAGACAAGGCGTTACTGATGTTTTGCTGTCACTGATGCTGCTACTACTACTACTACTACTACTACTACTACTACTACTACTACTACTACTACTACTACTACTACTACTGCTACTACTACTACTACTACTACTACTACTACTACTACTACTACTATTACTACTACTACTACTACTGCTACTACTACTACTACTACTACTACTACTACTACTACTACTACTACTACTACTACTACTATTACTACCACTACTACTACTGCTACTACTACTACTGCCACATCTGGGTTAGCATTACCTGTTCAAGGAGGGAGAACTACATCATCCAACGCTTATGTTTCAAATGACTTGCTCAGTCATTAATGTTTTTGATGTAATATTACTATTGTAAAATATGAAGAATAAGTGTGTATTCTACTTCATGTAAAAAAGATAATAAATCAGAACATTATCTATTTACCTTCCTCTTTGTGAAGTGATTGCAATACATCTAAAGTTTAAGCCGATAAAGAAAGAGACGTAACCCTTAGCGTCTCCCAGAGCCACGCCAGGCTATGATGACAATGTTTAACTACCGCTGCTCCTCGTCACAGTGAGGGGGTGCAAGGCAGGTGTGGGGCGGGAACTCGTTAGTGTTAAATCGCAGCATCCCGGAGGAGTTGCGTGTGGCTCCAGCACGCTAATACTTTCCTCTTTAAAATTTCACGTCGCAGGAAGCAAGGAGAACAGAGGAAAGATATCTGTTCCTGTGTAAGTATTAAACGTAAATAAAACAAGGAAGTTACATTGGGAAAATAGTGTTCTCCATACGAGCCTCAGTCTACACGATTTGAAAGGTAATTTATTCTACTCTCTTATACAACTTTTGAAACTCTTTTAATATCAGTGTAAGAAATTAATATTAATGTTGAATATCCAAATCAACGAAATGTTATGGGGGAAAAAAATAATAGATTCACGGAACTTATTATTATCATCATCATTAGAAATACAATGTGATTTTTATTATATTGTTCCATTTGTTGGTGAGAATAAACAGCATGACATGAAGTGTGGCTCGTGCAGGTTAGGGAGGAAGGAAGGAAGGAACATGAAACAAACACCTGTGACAGCTTAGTTTACCTGTAATCTACTTCTCCCTTTTCTTTAAACTCAAATTGACTTCATTCCCCCTTTAACCGATCCCTTTATGACACCAAACACCAAGCCTTCTCTCCCTTACACGGTGACAAGCTAAAAGAATAGTTATGTCGAGTATTTAGAAGACTTGAAACTTGTTATTTACCCAGAGTCAAGGTGATCTAATCTGCCAAGTGCAAGCATATATATACAGATTCTTGGTTCTCGTGCTCGTATATTTACCCGAGTGATATTCAATTAAGGTTCCCCGGGTCTGGACAGGTGTTGGTTGTTCTAAGATAATGAATGGAATGAAGTAGCTTATGGAAGTAATGAATTAAGTCTGTTTTTCGTCATATCATTTTTCTTCCACATGCGTCACCAACACACACACGCGCACACACACACACACACACACACTCAAGAAAACCTTTTGTCGAAACTAAATAGAATATACGATACTTCTGTTTCACTCTGCGTTTCCCATCCACCTTTTCCACCCCTAACTTGAAGCAGTGACTCGGCCCTCTTCGCGAAAATGGATTCTTATCACCCTTTTATATCACTCAGTCCCAGGAAGCAAGTCGACGATGATGTAAGTGAATGGACGAAAGGAAGAGTGCTCATGATTTTCCCCACCTCGGACCACCAGCCGCGCGCCACCCACGACCAGGTGACCAAGAAATAACAAATGAAACGCGTCTGGCGCATGACATTACAGTTGCCAAAAAGATGTCTTAACTTGGCCCAGAATGTTTCCGTGCTGTCTTGGGGTGGTGGGAAGGGGTGAAGAGCCAGCTGTTTCTCTCCTTCCCTCCTTCCCTCCAGCCTCCAAATCGTTCCCAGCCTCCAGCAGGAATATTAGATCGGCAGCAAGAAAAATACCGTTCAGAAAATATGAAATGCGCAACTCTCATGAAACATATACACAAACACACACACACACACGCACACACACGCACACACACACACACACACACACACACACACACACACACACACACCGTTAATCGTGTGTATTCCAAACTTGTACTGATTTTCACCAACATTGCAAATTACGTCGCGGACTGGCCTACATTTTCTTATTTTTCCTTTGTATTTGAATGGGAATCAAACGTTTATAATAAAATTTACACAACTGAAATTAGTGAATGCTCTTTTTTTTTCTTTATATTTTATTTATTTATTTATTAACATGTGAACAGTATTTTCCCGCATCAGTATTTAGTATAACGGTCGTGTTTGTTTACTCCGAGAAGCAAAACGTTTCAAATCTGTCTATTTCTTTCTCTCCACGTTGGATTCAGTGTTTAAATTATCATATGTTTACGAGTCTGAGTTATTATGACAAAACAGCAGATTAACGTGAAGTGAATGGCTTAGACCACTTCTCTGCCCGTGTGTGTGTGTGTGTGTGTGTTTGTCTTTGTGTGTGTGTGTGTGTGTACATATTTAATTAAGCGTTAATACTAGTTAATCAAACGTTTCGCCGAATAGTTTAGAATGATTAAAATAACAAGTTTTTTATGGTTCTCGAAACACAGTAATAATTATCATCTAATTAAACTGCCTTCAACATATGAGAATATCACGTGTAAACCTTCCAACGAGGTCATATAAAGGTCAAAAGAATGTAAGCTGAACAAAATTAGTATATACACAAAAGGCCACAATAACCCACGTGATTTTTGTTGTAGGTAGTAAATATAGGATGATAAAAGAGGGATAGAGAAAAAGAACATACCTCGTCTTCTCCTCTTCTCTCTCCACCTCTTCCCATTCCCGCCCATCCCCGCCCATCCTGCATTCTGAGTATAAATATTCACATCACCAGTCAGAAAAAATATACATAGAATCCATCACAATAGTTTCAGAATTCATCGCACAATCAGACGAAGCCGCGTTGACCAGGTAGAAAATTTACCTGTCATACTCAATTAATGGAATTTCATATGCACATTATATATATTTTCCTATTTCACCAAGATCGTTAAATGTTTTTTTTTCAGTGTTTTATTTCATCACGGCATTCTCTCATTTTGTGGATGTTTCAAGTGAGTGTGAATACGAAAGTGAGAAAGAAGAGAAGGAGCAATAAAGGAAGGAAGGAAGGAAGGAAGGAAGGAAGGAAGGAAGGAAGGAAGGAAGGAAGGAAGGAAGGAAGGAAGGAAGCAATGGACGAAGGAAAAAAAGTGGAAAGGAAGTAAGACAAAAAAGAAAGGTGGAAAGGAAATTAAAAAAAAAGCTCCTTGCGTGACGTCATAGGTTCCAATACTCCCTCAGTGGTTTTACTTGTTAAATAGAATATATACTTTGATTCTAACAGCCTCCATCAAGCCTATCAGTAACACAGCATCAACACATAGAACATAAATAAATAAAGTGAACACTCACCCATTGTGACGTGTGCTTGTGTGCTTCTGAGGTGCGGTGTGTATCCTTGAACCACTGTGCCCACCAGGGAAGGTGTGTGTGTCATCCTTGGTGCCCAGTTTGCACACACACTGGTGAGGGGGGCGGGGGGCGGGGGGCGTTCTGGTGTTTTGTCTTGTATAAAGGCGTCGCGTTACCTGCAACACAATTACTGCATCACAATGTTATCACAATGTTCTGTAATGTTGCCTTGTATCAACGATGTTCACTGTGCACACATAGGAAAATATAAAGTAAACTTTTACATCTACACCAGAATGCACTTGGATATAAATAACACACTTTTCGTATAGATTTTGATCCATTTCGAATGATTTAGACATTAATTTCCGTCGCAAATGAATATATAATAAGATATCCTTATCACCCCCAACAAGCCTGGGAACTTGTAGGAATGCGGTGTTCTTGGGGGGGGAAACGAAATACAATGATCTACGCTAAGAATAATGTGCCTTCTTTTCAAAGTGCCGGAACCACTCTCACCTTACTCACCTCAAAGGCAGGAACTAATAACTTAAGACTCCTGGCCAATCTAGACTCGGCCGTGTCCTCACTTGCTACGACGTGTGACGGAGTGCGAGGCACAGCTTCCAGCTCAAGCCTACTGCGCACCAGCTCGACCTGACGCTGCCTCTCCGCTTCCTGATACTGCATCTTCTCCTCCATCTTCAACTTCTTTAGCTCCAACTGCAGCAGAGCCTCCTGAGGCAGACCTGCAACACAATTACTGCATCACAATGTTATCTCACAATGTTCTGTAATGTTGCCTTGTATCAACACTTTTCTTACCTCCTACAAGGGTGAACTACAGGCTGTACCGACACACAGACACGTAGAAACACAGCCGCACAGCCCAGCAAGGTGAGAGCGTGTGTCCGCCATTACTGGACGCTCAACACACCTCCACCTCCACTTGCATGCACAAAAACTAGTCCTTTCTATCCTCTACTCACTGTTGGTTGTAACTTCACACTTACATTATAACATTTTAGTAATTTTTCAAAATAAACGCATTGTACTAATAAATAAACACTTACCTTCGTTCCTCTCCCACTATGTAACACACACACACACACACACACACACACACATACACACACACATACCCGCCAATCACCAAGTAGCCCATATTACTCCGCCGCGCTACAAAGCAGGTGGTTTGCGCCAATCTTCCCTTTAATCCTCGTTATCTTGTTAAATAAAATCACATTGAGGGAACGAGGAGATAAAACATTCACATTACATAATACATATAATTTATTAACAATACTGGTACACGGCAGCTTCTTGGTGAGAGTGGCAGCGCTCTCTCGTTAACCCTAGCAGAACTTTCATTATGGTCTATAGCTGCCTAGTTGAGTGAGGTTATTGAATCATCTTTTAATCTGCCTTTAATACCCTTCAGCTGGCCTGGTTCCCCATCTACTTCGGCAGCAGACACAAGATTATCTGTATGAGTATGTGTTCTTCCCTCAGTGCCTTTGTTACTCTCGTCCGACTCTTCTTCCCGAAACTGTTCAATCGGCCGCCTGCTTTGGTCCGGGATCGAGCTAAGGTCAGCGGATTCGTAGTCAGACGTGCTAACCATTGCAAATATACTGGGCTCTGCCATTTCAACTCTGCTAAGTGGGAGGACCTGAGGCAGTACTATTCTGATTTTCCTTGGGATGATTATTGCTTCCATGTCAGAGATCCTTCTCTTTGTGCCGAGCGCATAACAGGTGATTATCTCCGGCCATTTCTAGCAACAGTGCTTACTTATTAAACATGAAATTGGTTATAAATTAGGATTTTCCATACTGCTGGTAGTGCATATCAACTCCCGTCTGCATTGTGTGTAACTCTCTGTAATAAATTAATAAACAAATATGTTCAACTGGTCGTTTTTTTTATTTGTTTTGTAAGGTATCCCCGTGTGTGTGTGTGTGTGTGTGTGTGTGTGTGTGTGTGTGCGTGTTCCCTACTTTAGATATAATCCCCATTCGACTGTTGAAACTATATACTCGAACCACCTAACTAACTAACTACCAATTAACTCTTTTGACATGTAATTAACTTCACAGAGGTAGGTAAGAGTATCACACCACCACTACCACAACAACACTATTTGTCAAAGGCAATTGTAATGTGAAATTTAAGGTAGACACAAGAATAAATTGAAGGGAGAAGACATAACGAGGGGAAGGGAGGGAGGAAGGGTCGTTCACGCATGCGCCTCTCCTACCCTCACCCCCCCCTATCCCATCATGCTAGTCTGCCGGTGTCCAGTTACCAAGGAGCAGCTAGAGAGGTAAGGTGTGTTGAAATTTTCTCCCTGCTAATACGAATGTTTGCCTATAGTGACTAAATCTTTATAGTAAGGATGTATTGATGTGTATGTGCATGGTGGTAGCACATGATATGACAGTAGTTCGCAGTTAAATTAGTGTTGGATTACAAGTGTTTATCCATGTGAAGGATTTTTAGCCATGAGGTAGAAAGGATTGGTTAGGAAGGTGGGTACGAGGTGGTGTGGAAGGGCTGGGCTCAGGACAGTGTGGATTCTAGGTGTTGAGGATTAAATAATAAGGCGAGAGTGGATTAGATGTGCCAGGGTGTATAACGAGTGACTTATCGAACCATTTGTAAGTGTAGGTAGCGAAGGAGTGTGTCGGGGTTCAGGGGATTGGGTTCATAGGTTTCGAGTTCCTGCTTCAGTAAGAGGTAGTGATGTGCACCGGAATCCTTTACCGGTAATGCTGCCTTTGAGGTATTCCGGTATGAGTATTTTTATATAGTCGGTATAACGGTATCGCTTTTTCGGTATTATGGTGTTTTGGCACTGAATAATGTTAGGTATTATGGTTTTTGAGCCCTGATTAGTGTTACGTATTATGGTTTTTCAACACTGGATATTTTTTTTCATCAAATGTATACGATGAATATTGTAAAGGGGGGTGGGGGGAGTGGTAGTTATAAAGTAATTAATAGATTTGGTGTGTTGGTTGATCAAATGTACCAGTCGAATAACTCAACCTTTTGTTTTCAGCTGCAGTTGTCGCGCCTCGGAAGTTTGAACAACACTTGAGCAGCGTTAGGCGTGATGCTGCTGTTCCTCACCTCGCTGAGAATTTTATATCCTGTTTGGTGAAGATGGAAGCGAGGCCCAACGAGGTGGAAGTCTTAAGGTGAGGGTAAAGTATTATTAGTGTGTGAATACTAATACTGACGGCAATCTTGAAGTAGTAATTACCGTCAAATATTAAGTTATTACGAAATTACTTTGACGGTAACGTATATACCTTGTGTAGACTAATACTGATTGTAATTAAGTTCTTTCAAAATGACTTGACAACTTTTTTAATGCAATGATGAGCTTATGAACCAAATATTTAAAAAAAAAAAAAATTTGGATAAGCAAAAAATCACGATATCAAGTCTTTTTTGTATAACTTTTAAACTCGTCTCGTTTAAGAACTTAATTACAAAATACTTACTTTCAAGCTTCTTTTGAAATATCAATAGCACTTTAAAAACCATATAGGGTGAGAAAAAATCAAACTAAATATATTAAGTGGTTTATTAAGGCAGGTTTATTTTTGAAGACCGACAATTCATCATATAGTATACAAAATAACCCTAATTAAGTGAGTACATCTCTACACACATTTAATTACTAGAGATCAACATTTTGGTTATTAAAATAACTCTTTGAAATATTACAGGATGGCAGTGGAATGAGAGAGGGTCCAAGTTACAGCATTGAAGACACATCGATCTTCCTGTTACAAAAATAAGTACAGTATCAATGCCGTAGTTTAGTTTATGAATTCAGTCACTTGCTGGATAAATCTAGTGTCCAAATTAGTCTCAAATGTAGAGGGTCATTATAAGAACATATTGGAAGTTATTTAAGAGGGAGTGAGGGTGAGGTATGGGAGAGGATGGGAGGAGTGTATGGATGAGGAAAGAAAAGTTAAGGGAAAAGTAGGGTGTATATGGCTAATGTCTCCTATGGTTTGAGAATATATATAGAGGGATTAGAGACACTAGGATGGTGAAGGCATGAATAGTGTATGGAAAAAGGAAGAGGACATGAAGTTTTGTAATTGTGTGGATGAGGAAGAAAGGTGGTGGTGGTAACAGGAGATATGAATGGGATAGAGTGAATGAAAATTGGTTGAGGGATTTACTTATGAATGGAATGAAAGAAAATGTTGATGAGAGAGAGAGAGAGAGAGAGAGAGAGAGAGAGAGAGAGAGAGAGAGAGAGAGAGAGAGAGAGAGAGAGAGAGAGAGAGAGAGAGAGAGAGAGAGAGAGAGAGAGAGAGAGAGAGAGAGAGAGAGAGAGAGAGAGAGAGAGAGAGAGAGAGAGAGAGAGAGAGAGAGAGAGAGAGAGAGAGAGAGAGAGAGAGAGAGAGAGAGAGGAGAGAGAGAGAGAGAGAGAGAGAGAGAGAGAGAGAGAGAGGAGAGAGAGAGAGAGAGAGAGAGAGAGAGAGAGAGAGAGAGAGAGAGAGAGAGAGGAGAGAGAGAGAGAGAGAGAGAGAGAGAGAGAGAGAGAGAGAGAGAGAGAGAGAGAGAGAGAGAGAGAGAGAGAGAGAGAGAGAGAGAGAGAGAGAGAGAGAGAGAGAGAGAGAGAGAGAGAGAGAGAGAGAGAGAGAGAGAGAGAGAGAGAGAGAGAGAGAGGTGGGTCGCTGTGGTGAGTCTTGACTGTGGTTCGTTAACATCCTGTGGGAGACATCCTGCGGGTCCGTGAGACAGAGACAAGAGGAGAAGGGAAGTGTCGTCTCAAATGAGAAGACAGTATGAGCAGCATTATAGATTGATACGATTAACTAACTATTGTATTCTTTTTCAGGTGCTGTTGTAGAAGGAGACCAACAAATACTGTCGCATCAAACCATTACTTCCCTTCTCCAACACGTCTTTGTATACAGCAGTTCATCAATTTATAAATATCAAATTTTTTAAACAATTGTAATAAATTTGATAGTAACTGTTATAAGGTTTGTTTGTATTCTCACTCATGCAAGGCAAAACACATGTATACCCTCTCAGCACACTCTTAAGGGGTGTGACAATGATTACAAAACCCTTTATTATTATTTATTGTTGTGGAAAGGCATCTCCCACTCAATAAAAAAAAGGGTTTTGTAATCAGTACATGCTTCCTCCCAAAGGTGAATAGAGAAAAATGTTTGGCAAGAATACCAATGAGAGACAAGAAGAGAGAGGCCTTCGTCATGCAGTGGAATCACCTACACTTTTGACACGTACAGAACAAAATAAAATGTTACGCCACGTGATGTTCTAAACCCAACACTACATAACCAACACAACCATGATTCCACAAAACTATAAAGACATCTTTGGACCTTGCATGTACTAAATCCATCCACTACCCCGCTGACATCCCACTTAGAGGAAGGTAGACAACACACGCCAACACATAATAACTATTGGCATATATTAAATACCCAATAAAAATATAAATAAATAACAGCAAGACTGATTGATACAAATTGCTGTCTATCTGTCAATTAAATCCTGCCAATAACAACCGCAGTGCTCAAGACACCAAGCATAAAATAGTATCATTAGACATATAAAATATAGATCTGTACAGTAAAATGCATTAAAAAAACAAACCTAACACAAGTATACGAGGCCAGTGGTAGTCACACACACCACACTTACTGAGCACACAAGCTGATGAGGGTGAAGTGACAAATAGTAATCCGTCAGTGTGTGTTTATGTGTTGATGCTGCAGTTCAAGAGCCACGTTGGACCTCATAAATAAGTGACATGGTTTCTATTACTCTTATATCACAGGAGAAGGATGGAGGAGGAACTAGTGAGCAATAATAGTGTATCATGACATGTATGTATGTATGTATGCTCCCCTCCCAGAGAATATTGGATAACATATTAAGTTAAGCCCAAATTCAACAACTTTGTGCAACCCAATACGTCAGGAGATTACATAAGAGTTGAGCGTACAGTTATTCAAGGTTATTCAATCATTATTCATCTTAATTGGCATCACAAGGTAAACACATCACCACTTGCATCTCTTAAAGACACTCCTGATCAAATAGTACGACTCCAATCTTGTGTTATCTCCTAGTACATTGAGTGGCTGTAAGTTCTTGAGTATTGGGGTCTTAATAGTACATGAAGAACAGAAACAGTATGATAACTCCAATCACTGTACCCGAACAATTAACTCTTCTGACAATACTTAACAGGAACATAACATGCAACTGACACAGGCTGAAGGTGCCGTGGCTGATTCTAAACCATCACACGTCACCAAGTGTTGACCGTAAACTAACCTGAGCAAACAAGTCGCTTGAAATTCTCTCAAGTATAAAAGTCTTAGTAATAATTGGCTAACAGAAAAAATATATATATGATTCTTAGCAAATGTTCTAAAAAAATCACTTGGAAGATTACCGTTTCTTCCAAGTTCCCCCACGACACACACACTCACTCTCACATCACACTTGTCTTCAAGGACTAACAAATAAATAAAACAACTACAAAATGAGTTTACCTATCTATATACCAGGCTTTTATCCCCCTAAAAGAGGGGAGCCACAAGGCATACATACACACACCCACGCACACATACACACGCCCACGCACACATACACACGCCCACATACACTCCTCTAAGGACATTGACATGTGTACAATTACATACTATATTCAGTGATTCATCAGATGCAAACATTTGAATATTTTTTTCAAAGATACTAAAGAATTATATATATATATATATATATATATATATATATATATATATATATATATATATATATATATATATATATATATATATATATATATATATATATATATGAAAATATTGTGTATATAGAAAAATTATGCATATTTTTCTTCAAATCACCACAAGGTAGCTTTCCACAACACTAAAAACTGTTTTGAAATGTGCAAAATTTTTGTCAATAAAATCCTAACAGATATTTCTATATATTTTCAGGCAACTCCCGCAAGTCACAATGCCTTCAAAAAATAAATTCATCTGATGTAAAGACAACCCCCGCAATACATCATTAATGTATTCCAAACATACCAATATTATGCAAAAATCCGACATGCTATTATGCATTAGTATCATAATGGAGAATTACTGTACATAAAAGCTTGTTAAATATATCTTTTAATCAGACTATTGGACCATCCACATGCCAGCACGTATGGTCATGAATCTGCCTTGCAAGGATGAAGGCTGCAACATTCTGATCAAAACATTAATAACTTTCACACTAACAGTCCACTAACACAATGTGAGTGTGTGATGACACGTCAATACCACACTGAAGGAAACCAAGTCCAATGTGAGAACCAGTGTGAATACAATGCAATGCAGAGGTTGTCTTTACAGTAGTGTATAATGAGACTTGTACACACCAAGTCACTGAGCAATACCCTGATTAAAAGTGTTAAAAAATCACATGAAAGCTGTGTAAGATAGAGACAATTTGTAGTAGTTTGTTTGTCTCATGTTGTAAGGTGTAAGATCACACTTGTACACCAGCAAACACACTCACTCTAACTTGGAGATTATCCAGGACACTTGAATGCCTAAAATGTGTTATGGTGATCATATTAAAAATAATTCTGCATAAAACACTTACAAAAATACATAAAAACACACTCATTCATACATTGACTCCCACACTTCCATGATTGTCTGAGATTGCCAAAACTCACCTACGATCATCAGCGTCACACTAGAACAAACACCAACAGTCACTTGGTAACATCTCACACTGATGCTCATCCCCTCAACAACACATCACATCACCACACAACACAACCTGGACCAACACTTGCACAACACAACACACTACACAACACCATTCAATTCCTTGTCACAGAAAACACAAACCTTCCAATAGATGTCACTTCACTCCGGCTCACACTCCAACATCTTTATCAAACAAGGTGGAGTTAAACCTTCACACCCCAATATAATCTCTCCCATTAAATTCATGGTACCTGCTGACTGCACGCCTCCCATCGTTCCTACCCTTTAAAACTCTCTCGGAATTCCTCTTCAGTTACATTTTAGCCCTTGGCCTATCTTTAAAAACACACACATACACACACACACATACATACACCCATACACACTATTTGACAACAGAAATCCCTGATGTGTGGTATAGCTAAGCCGCCTCACTGAGCTGGTCTAAGGTTGGATCAGAGGGAGTGACACCTGCCGACACAACCACCACCTGTTCCTGGCCCTGTGCCTTATCAACGGAGGTGCGGCGGTACTCCTCCTTGACCAGCACCATCATCAGCACCACCACCAAGCCCTGACCTGCTAAGAGGTAGTCCATCCAAAGCACACTCTCTGCATGGGGCAAAACAAGGGAAGGATTAAACGTCTTCATCAAACTCTTTTACGTTTTGGATAATGAGAAATAATTGGTAAAGATGATACATTATATAAACACTTTCAAAAAATTATAAAAGTTGTGAGGAACTGCACCTGCCTCGTCTTCCCCTAATTAGTGGTTGAACTATCACTCTCGTCTGCCGGCGCTTGTTCACCGGCTTCCCCGCCACTACCCCACCCCCTTGTCCAGGGGTAGGGGGGGTAGTCTAACCGAGCCAAGCTCCACGCCACCGGCTTGGAGAAGGACAGAACGCCTCAGCTCTCACACCTGACAACACCTCACCACCTGCTGCAGGTTCTCAACATTCCGAAGGCATTTCTGGAGACTTGGGCTCCCTTCCAGTGTGCCCTTCAACTGTACCTACACCATTCGACCCTTCCTGCTGTCTGAGGAGCAATCTACGTTGCCGAGTGTTGCTGTCACGCATCTCACCCTCCAGACAGCTGTACAGGGAGTTATTTGGGTGTCATACCCCTGCTCTGGTAATTGTTTACGAGCAGTTCGTCATTGGTGATTTATTTTGGCTTTTAGCCTACTGTTTGCTATTTGTGTGTGTGTAAATATATTCGGGGTATCATACTCCATGATTTTTCTTCCCCACAACTCTATAAAAAGATAATATTAATTGGTAGTCACCTCGGCCCTGACATATTGGCGACCTCGCCAGGATAAGAACTACCAATTATTTATTATAATTTTTACAGATTGTGGGTTGTTATCTGTAAGTCGCTGCTGCGCGCCATTGCTGCCTGAGGCCCGGGAGTAATGTTAGAGTGTTTTGATTGCCATCAAACTCTTGCTTTTGCCAGATTTTTGCACGTGAGGTGTTGTCCAATTTTTTGTTTTTGTATTGTGTTCTCTGTGTGGTCTTCTCCATGTCTTCCTTTCAAGAACTGAAGGAGCAGGGTGAAACCCTCGGTCTGCAGGGCAAGGAAATTGGCCAGTGGATCCTTGAACAACAGAAAAACGAAAGGGAAGAAAGACAAGCTGAGAGAGAAGAAAGACAAAGACAAGCTACGAAGGAACGAGAAGATAAACAAGCGGAAAGAGAAAGAGAAGAAAGACAAGCTACGAAGGAACGAGAAGATAAACAAGCGGAAAGAGAAAGAGAAGAAAGACAAGCTGAGAAGGAAAGAGAAGAAAGACAAGCTGAGAAGGAAAGAGAAGAAAGACAAGCACAAGCTGAGAGGGAGAAAGAGATCAAGCTGGCAGAAATTGCAGCTAAAGGTAAGCCCTCAGTCCTACCATCACATGATCCTGTTTCCAGACCTAGTCTACCACCATACAAGGATGAAGAGGACATTGCCACCTATTTAACTAGATTTGAGCGTGTGGCCGAGATGCTGGTTTTACCCAGAGATACCTTTGCCGTTCGTCTGGGTTGCCTCCTTACTGGTAAAGCTGCCGAACTCTACACGTCCCTTCCGTCATCCACCACTGAGGATTACGAGTTACTGAAGCAAGCCTTGTTAACAGGCTTCAGTAAAACTCTAGATGGCTACCGGGTGGATTTCAGGTCAAACAAGATTAGAGTAGGACAGAACTACCATCAGTTTGTTACCCAGTTATCAAGGATGTTTGATTCTTGGGTTGAGTCTTCCTCTGTGGCCAATGTTTATGCTGATTTAAGGGAGTTTATTATCTTTGACCAATTTCTGTCCTCCTTATCAGCAGAAATACGCCTATTCATCAAGGAAAGAAGGCCTACCAAGCTGAAGGACGCAATACAACTAGCGGATGACAGGGCATCCGCCCACAACGCCTATCCTAAGGTCTCTTCCAACAACAACGCTAAGAAAATCTCCCCTCTACTTGCTACTCCACTCCAGCCTCTACCTTCTCCTAGGAGTCAGACTCCCTCAACCGTGACTTGTCACAATTGTGGGGAAGCAGGACATATACGACCACGCTGTCCCAGAAATCCTCGAGCATTCAAGGATGGAACTACTACCACGCCCCCCTATAAGGTTGGATTTTGCTTAGAAGACCATAAAGTGCTTAACTTCTCAGTTACGGGGACTATTAATAGGTCATGGTCTTCCTCTATAATTAGGGATACTGGATGTTCTGGAGTTGTAATTTCTGAGGAAGCCTTGCCAGACATTGACCCATCACTCTGCCCCAAAGTACAAGTTGCTGACTATTTGGGACGCATCGACGAATTTCCTGTCGTTAAGTGTTACTTACGGTGCCCATTTTACACTGGTTGGACGGATGCTGTAAGGGCCCCAATTAAATTTGCTAGTGCTCTAGTTTGCTCTAGTTGGGAATATTCCCCTAGTACAAGATCCTGGTAGTCCTGATTCTCTACTCAGTAATGACAACCATCTTCTCCATAGTGACCATGACCAAGCCACCACTGACGTTTCTTCCCTACAAGATCCTCTGTTGCCTCCTGATGACTCGCTTTCGCCCGGAACTTCCCTCTCCTCTCAAGACAAGGACAACCTCCCTTCTGGATGTCAGCATCTACCACCAGTTGAGTCCTCAACTACTCAAGTGTGTGCTGTGGAGACCAGAGCCGGTCCATCTAAACGGGTCCACCCTCTTGTTCTGCCTAAGCTCCATCCTTTGACTGTAACCCCTGATGAGTTTCGTCAACTTCAGGAATCCTGTCCTTCCTTGACGGGTTTACAATCAAAGGCTACCACTCAAGAAGTTGAGAAAGCACGGGATGGTGCCATATACCAGTTTATACATGAGGAAAGCCTCCTGTACCGAAAATGTCTCTCATCGGATCACCTTCAAAAGGTAAATGGTTTATCCTTGGTTGTTCCCAGCGATTGCCATCCCGTCATCCTACGTGTTGCTCACGAAGGTCCTTTGGCTGGACATTTCTCCCACCGGAAGACCCAGATGAAGGTCTTGCAAGACTTTTATTGGCCAGGGATGTGTGCAGACATCCGGGATTACTGTCGTTCCTGCGACAAGTGTCAACGTATGTCGGCTAAGGGTAGGGTACGTCCAGTACCTCTTCAACCGTTACCTGTCGTAACTGAACCCTTCTCCAGAGTTGCCATTGACTTGGTAGGTCCCTTGTTTCCACCATCTTCTGAAGGACACCGTTACATTGTCACTCTAATTGATTTCTCCACTGGGTTTCCAGAAGCCATGCCTCTTAAAGATATTGACACCATATATGTATCTGAAGCTCTGCTAACCATCTTCGCTAGAGTGGGAATCCCCAGGGAAATACTTTCCGACCGTGGGACTCAATTTACTTCCCAGCTTATGGCAGAGCTACACAAACTACTGGGAGTAAAATCCATCTTCACCACGCCTTTCCACCCCAGCGGAAACGGGCGAGTTGAGCGGCTGCACGGTACCCTGAAGTCTGCCCTTCGGAAGCTGTGCTCTGATAAGCCCAAGGAGTGGCATCGATATTTAATCCCTACTTTGTTTGCCCTCAGAGAGATCCCTAACGACTGGATTCTCTCCGTTTGAACTCCTCTATGGCAGGTCAGTGCGGGGTCCCCTCTCGGTGCTCCGTGACCTTTGGGAAAACCGTAGGATCCCAGAAGATGAGAGATCAACCTTCCGTTACGTCATCGAGCTACGGGAGAAACTGACCGAATGCGCCCAGCTTGCTGCCAAACACGCAGATGTGAGTATCGCCCGGTATAAGTCTTACTTTGACGTAAGATCTCAAGACCATCAATTCCAGCCAGGCGATGAGGTATTATTACTACTGCCTAGTGACTCCAGCAAGTTGTTGGTTGCTTGGAGTGGCCCTCACAAAGTTTTGGAAAAACGGGGTAAGGTGGACTACTTGATCGAGATGCCAAGAGGACCTAAACTTTACCACGCCAATATCCTCAAGAAGTACCACCGGCGGGCCCAAGTTAACCAGCTACAAGTCCTCGACGAGATTTCACCTTTAAGCGAGCCCGAGGAAAAGGGTAAGTCATCCTATTTTAGTGAGGGTATTGATGATTTACCTGAGCTTGCTTTAACACCTGATGGTCCAACTAATGCTGAAGAACCTGTCATTAGTCCTGCTCTCACTTGGAACCAGTCTGCTCAGGTTGAAGACCTGTTTCTCACATACCAGTCTACTTTTTCGGATCAACCTGGCTGCACCAAGACTGTCGAGCACGACATCACCCTCACTACAATGGAGAGAATACAAGCCAAGATCTACCCGGTGCCAATCCATCTCCAGCACTACTACCAGGAAGAGGTTGAGCAACTATTGAGTCAAGGAATCATCCAACCTTCAACCTCTCCACACTGCTCTCCGGTTATCATGGTCAGGAAGTCCGACGGTACGTATCGGATGGCCATTGATTACAGGTTACTCAACTCAGTTACTATTTTCCATGCTGAACCATCCTGCAGTATTGAGACAGAGCTGCATAAGTTCGTTGGTGCTGAGTTCTTCTCAGAGCTAGATTTGAGTAAGGCATATTACCAGGTTCCACTTTCTGCCAAAGCTCGACGCTTCACTGCGTTTCCAACTCACAAGGGCCTGATGGAATTTACTTGGATGCCTTTTGGTCTTGTTATGGCCTGTGCCACTTATATTTGCTTAATGAGGATTGTGCTTGCTGGCTTGGCCAATGTTTCTTTTTATTTTGATAATATTTTTGTGTATTCATCTGATTGGCCCACTCACATCTCTGCCCTCAAGTCTGTTTTAGATAGACTACAACAAAACGGTCTGACTGTCAAACTTAAAAAGTGCCGGTTTGGAGCAGAGTCCATCAACTATCTGGGATTTGTTTTGTCCCGCGACCATCTTCAACCACAAGTTGGCAAGTTGACTGCCATCACCACCAAGAAGTTACTCCGGAGTTTCCTAGGTTTGATATCATTTTATAAAGCTTTCATTCCTCAGGCCTCTGAGCTTACCGGCCCCCTCTCTGACTTGTTGAAGAAGCCGGTACGGGATCCCCTCCAGTGGACTGAAGATCTGCTTGAACGGTTCAAGCTGCTGAAGCAAGCCTTGACTTTGGGACCTATTCTGCGTCTTCCGGACCCCAGCCAGACCTTCGTCCTACGTACCGATGCTTCAAACTATGGATTAGGTGCTGTACTCCTACAGTACCATGATGATCGTCCACATCCCATCTCTTATGCCAGCCGAAAACTACTTGATCGGGAACGACGATACTCTACCATCGAGAGGGAATGCCTGGCCATCGTATTCGGCATTCATAGGTTTGACTTCTATCTTCGAGGTAAGGAATTTATCCTTGAAGTAGACCACAAGCCTCTAATATACCTTCAGAAATTCAAAGGTAAAAATGATAGAGTACTACGATGGGCTTTAGGTCTTCAACCCTATAAATTTAGGGTTGTTCATGTTGCCGGGACAGACAACATTGGAGCCGACCTTCTCAGCCGGCAATAGCTTTTCTTTATTTTGTTTTCCTGCACTCCAGTCTTTTACAAGTTTTGTTTCCTGCACTCAAGTATATTATAAGTTTGTTCATGTCTCCTGGTCAGCTGCAGTTCTTCGACATCAGCTGTGCAGCAGATGTTTTAGTGGGGGCATGTGTGAGGAACTGCACCTGCCTCGTCTTCCCCTAATTAGTGGTTGAACTACCACTCGTCTGCCGGCGCTTGTTCACCGGCTTCCCCGCCACTACCCCACCCCCTTGTCCAGGGGTAGGGGGGGTAGTCTAACCGAGCCAAGCTCCACGCCACCGGCTTGGAGAAGGACAGAACGCCTCAGCTCTCACACCTGACAACACCTCACCACCTGCTGCTGGTTCTCAACATTCCGAAGGCATTTCTGGAGACTTGGGCTCCCTTCCAGTGTGCCCTTCAACTGTACCTACACCATTCGACCCTTCCTGCTGTCTGAGGAGCAATCTACGTTGCCGAGTGTTGCTGTCACGCATCTCACCCTCCAGACAGCTGTACAGGGAGTTATTTGGGTGTCATACCCCTGCTCTGGTAATTGTTTACGAGCAGTTCGTCGTTGGTGATTTATTTTGGCTTTTAGCCTACTGTTTGCTATTTGTGTGTGTGTAAATATATTCGGGGTATCATACTCCATGATTTTTCTTCCCCACAACTCTATATAAAAAGATAATATTAATTGGTAGTCACCTCGGCCCTGACAAAAGTATTATAACAATTTTAGAAACCAAAGAAAACATTAATAAACCATAAAATCAGAAAAAAATATTCAATAAGGTGAGAATATTTTACTCGTAATTATGTTTGTTTTCAGATCTTCAATATGTTTCAGATCTTCAATATATTTGGGGTCCAGGAACAGATTAATTTACTTTCCATTAATTCTTATAGCTAAAATAGTTTCCAATTCCAAATATTTCCCAATCCAAACAGCCGCCAGAAGGGATTAGATACAGAATGAGAGGTCCCACTGCATCTCTCTCTTACTCACTTTTAACGAAGGGTGTCTGCATGACGAAGAGGAAGATTGCCGCCACAATGTTCCAGGAGATAGTGAGGAGGGCTCCCACAACACCTTCTGACACAGGGAAAGCCAACTCCACCGCCAGCTCAAAGAAGAGTGGTGAGCAGGCGTAGTTGAACGACGCGCCGATGATCACACTGATGAAAAGCTGGGCTGTGGTGGCACAAGAAATAAAACAAATGAAAACAATGCAGTGAAAATGGCAGAGAGAAATGACACATAGACACATGACACATAGACACAGCAGAAATAAACAAAACTTAGCTAACGTAAAAATAAAAGAGAAATAAATTGACTTAGCATACCTACCAGACCAGAAAAGCTTTTGGGTAGATTAAGAATTGAAAGTTAACCAGAAGACAGTGTGAAAAAGATGAACAGGGTAGTTTGAGGAGCCAGTCTCTCTCTCTCTCTCTCTCTCACCTTTGCTGAATGGAAGGCACTGGTTCATGAGGAGGAGGAACCAGGTGTAGCCAGCCGTCGCCACCACCATCAGGCAGATAATGGTGAGCTTCATGTACCCGAAGAGAATGTCCGAGAAACGTGAGGCAAGGATAGCCATGAACACTCCCCCGCAGGTCACGTACACACCCATCCAGCTAGCCTCGTCCTGGGGGAACAATGGAGGAGTAAGGACACGGGTGAATGGGTGATTGGGTGAAAAAGTATAAGTAAATGGAAAAAAAGTGGATAAATAGCACACTTAATTAACAACGAAGGTAACAAGCCATTAATGCAGAAAAAAAAAAAAAAAATCAAACTATAGATATAAGAAAGTTTATATATATTCCATTAATTTTATTCAACCCATGTCAAAAAATATAGTGTGCTTGCCTGGTTAATGCCAAAGGCCTCTACATTGATGTCAAGCACACTGGACCAAGCTACATTGATGCCCAGAGTGATGCTGTACGGCAACACAAGGAGCCAAATGTTCTTGTTCCTGTGAGGGGAGGAAAAGACGTATTAATTGATGTGAAAAGAAGGAGGAAAGACGTGAAGAAAATCATGTGTTTGGTTAAGTTATAGAAGCAGAAATGAAGTGAAGAAAGGAATGATAAGCCTTACAAAGGAATATTAAGTCTTACAAAGGAGTTCTAAGTCTTACCTCAATAACATCTTAACATCTTGGCTAAAAGGTACCGGTTTCTCGTGTAAGAAGGACGTAAGGGACGGAGGTTTCTTGGGTTTCTCGGGGAAGTATGAAATGACGCCAAGTAAGAGTGCCGAACACATCCCAAAACCTGCAATCAATACAAATAACATTAATCTCTGGTGACAAGCGGGATTATTTTTTTACGTTTTTTGTTGTCCCTTAGCCAGTACCCTTTTTATGTGTCAAAAAAAAGAAAAAAGAAATAAAATAAAAATCTCACGAGCACCTCAGTCTCTTACTATCTCTAACTAACTGATATATTATGCTCTACTGAAAAATGTATATATAGAAATAAGTTAATAAATAAATAAATAAATAAATAAATAATAAGAGATGCACTTATAATTGTAATCTAATATCGTCTATCCATCCTATTCAAGGCCTATCACACCTCCACATAATAATAATAATAATAATATCAAAACAATAAGCTCCACATAAGTTTAATTCCTACCTAACTAACACCACCACAAACTTAACCACTTAACAAATCCACTTACTAATCCACATGTAGTCTCGTATCTTCATCCTCAACAGTTCCACTTCATCCGGATGCAGATCAACAGTGGAGTTCCCATGATGTCCACTTTTATTACCAGGCAAGTGGACCATGAGAGGACCGAGGAAGAACCCGCCGGCATTACCCAGCTGATTAAAGGTGCAACCAATACCTGAGGACGGAAGGACAGGTGACAATAGGAACAGGGAATGAAAGTGTAATAATTAAACAGGAAAATTCACTATTGCACTTCCTCCTCTCCACCACCATCCTTATTTTGATACACTAATAATAAGTTCAAGTATTAATCAACTAACCTCGGTACCGTAAAATACAAAGACAGGATATGATACGAACGTGACTCAAATCCTTTATATTACAACTCGGTAAATACTAGATACAGTCTTATTGAATGGTGTATAAGTGTGGTTACCTGTGGCTGTGGTGCGCTCGTTATGAGGGAACCACCTGGAGGAGATGAGGGAAGGAGCAGCGCCAATGATGATTCCTGCGAAGCCATTAAGTACGGCTCCTATGTGTGCCAGGCTGTGGGAAGGTCAAGCAAGGTCAGGTCAGGTTAAGATGGAATGTATTATGATTAGGTTAGGTTAGGTTAAGATGGAGTCAATTATGGTTTGGTAAGGTGAAGTAATGATGTGTATTATATTATGTTTACCTGAATTTGATTAGTTTGGTTTGACTTGTAAAGGTAAATAGATGAATATAAGAGACAGTTGGACGTGGAATGATAATGAAATCCCAAGTGTGTTTAGTGTGTTTGCCTTACCACTCGTACAATAAATATATACATCCTCCTTGACTTATACTTGTACAATATATACATGCAAGAGGACAAAGCACATCTTGACTTACACTGTGAATGCTCGTTCCTGCGTGGTGAAGCATCTTATCCCCGTGCCGAGTGACATGAAGCTAGCCGTGAGTAACAGGCAGACACGGATACCTGGAAGGGTCGGTACACGTGTTAGCCAGCAGACACGTGTGCGTATAATAGTTTACAGATACAGATACATAGACATAAATATACATTAATAGATATTACTATTTCTAGGCATTATTTAACTATTTTTAGCTATAGTAGACTACTTATAGGCATTATTTAACTATTTACAGGTATTATTAGCTATATTTAATTTTTTTATATTTAATTTTCAGCATTTTTCACTATATATTACTCACAATTTCCCTCACACTCATCACCTTCTCTCACCCTCCTCCTCACCTTCCCTCACACTTCCCATCACCTTCCCTTACGCTCTCCGCCTCACTCACCCTTGGTTTGCAGGAGGAAGGTCATTGGTATGAGTCCAGTAATCATGGTGATGGTGCCCCACATAGAGAGAAGTGCAATCTCCGCGTCATCCCAGTTTGGATACGCCTTCTTCACTGACGCTGTGATGGGACCCCAAGTATTCCACACGGCACACTGGATAGGCGACAGAAATTCATTAGTTTATTTATATTCCCGTAACTTAATTATTGGAATATATATAGTCACACACACTTTTTTTTTACATATATACAGTCATACGGTAATGATAGTTACGTACACGAAGTTTGCAAGACTAGAATGGTTACACACCTGCATGAAGCCCATTCCAGCGAAGAGGAAGAGAATGAACCACCTTCGTTTATACACCTTCACCTCCACACTGGACACCATCACTTGGGTTTCAGGCGGATCTGTGGACACGCGGGAAGGTCAGTAACACAGTGGATGGTTGAGCAATGTGGTGGATGATAGGTTGGTTAGTTAAGTGTGTTTTGTATTCCAATAATAACTTCTTCCCCTTGCTTGCTTGCTTTTCTTGTTACACACTGACTCTGTAATTAGTTAGTACATGTCATGGGTTCTCGTGTAAGTTAAAATTTCACTGCAGATTTACAACAAAAATTCCTTCGTGTTTAGTGTTTAATTAGAGCTCAAAAAAAGAAAAAGAAATCAACATAAAATCACTCGGCAAATGAGCTCGATTAACAACTAAATACTCTCGTCTCACCTCATTAATTTATCCGACATAGCGTTCAAATGCACATATTATATTATATTGTAAACTTATAAGCTATGAATACAATTTGACTTTCTAGCCTTGAATTAAGAAAGAAAACTAACTTACCCTCAGGAAGGATTGCCTCCATGTCATCTTCCACAGACATCTTTGGCAGTGTTGTTGTTGTTGTGAGGAAGGATGTAAAGGTAGTGGGAGTACAGCAGTGATGACAGCTCCTGAAAACAAGATAAAAACTAATCATTAAATATTCTGACAACCCAATATGAAATTAACCTTAATTAAAGTACCATTACTATTAAGTTTCTATACATATCTCTCGCTTTAACACAAGGTGAAATGTGATAGAGAGATGCCTTTAGTACCTATCTAAAGCAACACACAGTAATGGAACACACTGAGTTAGGTTACACACTACAATGATGTGCTGTGTTCAGGTTGCCTTAACTGCCACCTCTACTCTACCCACCTTCATTTAACCCAACCTAACCTAACCTAATCTAACTGCTATCTCATATCACCTGCATCAATTTCATAATGATAGAGGTGATGGAACAAGAAGGAACTATGTCAGTGTCTTTGCACCAAGATCACCACCACCACCATCACCACCATCACCATCATCATCACCAGCATCACTTGTGTGGTTTAGCCAGCCACACATGTGTCCTCTGTTTAATGTGTCAGAGGTTCAATCAACATAGCTCAAGAGACACATTTTTCCTTCATTTAGTTAGCTGAGTTTATTTTCTGCAGAGAAATTCATGGGTTGGTGTTTGAAATAATATAAATACTGATGCTATGCTATACTACCTATCTTATACTTGGTTTTTATCTTTTATTTATGTATGTCTCTCTCTCTCTCTCTCTCTCTCTCTCTCTCTCTCTCTCTCTCTCTCTCTCTCTCTCTCTCTAATGATAAGTTACACACACACACACACACCTTTTCATCACCATTATCCACACATGAACTCGAAACACTTCCTACAAAAAAAACAACCCATTGAATAGTTATCAAATATAGATAAACAGAATATCAAAAACCCACAAATATTCCCTAACCTCCCATACAATAGATGGAATGCGATTAAAAAGTCTATATATATATGGATGTGGTTGATATAGATAAGAGTTAAACAAATATTGGATTACATTATCTTAGTACTGTGGTGTGTGTGTGTGTGTGAGAGAGAGAGAGAGAGAGAGAGAGAGAGAGAGAGAGAGAGAGAGAGAGAGAGAGAGAGAGAGAGAGAGAGAGAGAGAGAGAGAGAGAGAGAGAGAGAGCTTGATCTATGAATGACTTGTACAATATTTCATTATCAGGTGCTTGTAAAATATATCTTTTTTTTTTTATATTTCCAGTAACAATGAACTTACGCCACAGAAAAGGAGATTAGAATGATATTGATAACTTGAATTAATGAATGACTGCTTGCTATCTGTTAATTATTAGGTATATTTGGAAAAAAATAGTAGTACATTCCTTTCTCTCGATGTACGCATTCTACTTTTTTTTTGAGTTTAAAGAGAAAAAATAATATACAATGTGATGTAAGGATTCATTACGTGACCTTGTAAAATACTACTGATAAATAATAGTCTGGTGCACTTTACTTTTTTTTTAGTCTAAACAGGATGAAGTAATATATTCTCTACTATAAGGATTCATATGTAACCTAATAATATACTACTAATAAAATAATTATAGTCTGCCATGAGCATAAATACCATTACTAGATTACACAAATTACCAAAAACAAGTAAAATCCTTTTATAAGACCTTCTACGTGTGATAGTATTTATACATAATGTGTTTGCTAAGACTATGTTGCCTCACAGATCTTGCAAAATATATAAATTTAAAAAGAAAGTTAAATACATAAGATAAATTCCTCAGTAATTATTTAATTTATAACCACATCAGCTTTTTTTTTTCTTTTTTTTTCAAAGAACCAAAAATAAATAATAAATAAGATAAGTTCCTTAGTAATTATTTTATTTAAAACCCAAATACCACAGAATCTTTTTTTTTCTTCTTTTTTTTTTGCTTTTGCTTGTTTTCTGTCTACACTGATTTATTTATTTTTCATGAGATTATAATATTACCATTCACTCTTTTATTTTAGTTATACATTATAAAAAAAAAATCAACCTCACTGTCACTACTTGTTATACATTTAATAGCGTTGAAGGTCATCTCGCCACTCAAATAAATAAATACAAATAATTTAAAACCAGACCAAAGCAGTTTCATAAATTCATTCTCAAGAAGTGGGTTATGCAAACACAAACAGATGATTATTATTAAAAGTTATGTTAAGGGATGGTGTTTATAACCAACTGCAGTATAACCTAACCTAACCAGGGGACACACACACACACACACACACACCAGGGGACACACACACACACACCAGGAGACACAGCCTTGAGCTATCTAAATTCAGACACAGAACCACGCAGAGAACAATATGAGCATTGACTCCTTGGCCTCTTAACTATCACTAGGGTAAGCAATCATCTCCACCTCCCATCCCTGTACTCATCTCCACATCCCATCCCATCCCTGTACTCATATCCACATCCCACCTACATCACTCATCTTCACATAAACGTCCCTCACAGCTTATTAGAATGAGAGAATATGTGCTGAATAGGTTACAAAGGAAGGTATATGGATGAGGAAGGTGTGGAATAAGTTTGGTTTAAGTTATATTACCTGGTGTAGGTGGAAACACACGTCCACTGTGCTTCAAACAGCTGCTTCAGTCCTCCCTTGTGTGTTTGTGTTTGTTTGGCTCGGTCAGCTGATGTGTGGAGGGGAGGTGTGTGGAGGCAGCTTAACTAACATATAGTATATTGTCTATTTTCTTGTAGACAGATTAAAATACTTATTACATTATCTATTTTCTAAGTCGTATGTCCATTTTCTGGCTTATTGTAGTGGTCGTTTTAGTTGGCGTGTCGACGGAATGTTAGTTACTGAATAAATCCGTAGATGACTTAGCTTGTTTTACGAATGATCATATTATAGTTACCGTTTTATATTGTTTTATCTTGTTTTATATATCACACACACGTTACAGCACCTTTATTTCACTATCACACTATCACACACCTTTTTAATATAACTTTTCCTACACTGTACACCGTCACAAGACACAATCACGTGAGGGAAGGACTTGCAATTTCTGTTTAACCCAGCAAGCTTCACGGTGGCGACAACCCAACACAGTACCCTCACTCATGTCATATGACTGTCTGCTTCACTCCTCCAGTCTCCACTCCCTCCCTCCCTCCCTACACTCCCTCCTTCCCTGTCTCCCTCTACCCCCTACACTCCCTCCTCCTCTCCCTACACCAGTCTCCCTACACTAGTCTCCCTCCCTCCACTCTCTCTCCCACTACCAGCCGCCCTCCCTCTCTCCCTCTACCGGCCTTCCTCTATCCCTCCACTCCCTGTCTCCCTCCCTCCCTTCCTATCTCCCTTCCCCTAGTCTTCCTCCCTCTACCAGCCTCCCTCCCTGTCTCCCTCCCTATATCCCTCCCTCCACTAGTCTCCCTCCCTCATACACATACACACCAAGGCCTCTCCCAGTCTCCCGTTCGTCCTTACACGTCTATATCACTCACTATCACTCGAGACATAATAAAGATAGCAGACACTAGGTAAAAGCAGAATATACTACACTTTGAGTTATGATTTAGACTTTCGACTTGATCTATATCTGCGTAATAAACTTCAGCTGAGTTGACTGAACCGAACCTGAAACTGTTGACGCACAAAGACCTGCTGGGTGCTTTTGTGGTACAGTGAGCACTCATTTTAACCTACTGAGTATTGTCCCGTTTATTATATTAGTAAGTGAGTGAGTGTACTTTGTGTGTTATAGAGAAATTACAAATTTATATCCTTCCCTCACGTGATTGTGTCTTGTGACTGTAGCTATAGGAGAAGTTATATAAAAGTGTGTGTGTGTGTGTGTGTGTGTGTGTGTGTGAAATGAAGTTATGAATGCATTGGTGAAGCCTTACTATATGTCTTTTTTCTTGCTGTATATGTCTTTTTTCTTTCTTTAATTGTAAATAAATAAATAAATGTCTTACTATACTATAGTTATGAGTGTACTGGTTATGGCTTACTATATATATGTCTTTGTAACTCACACCAGCCATACTATACTCGAATAGCATAGCATCGTGTTACTGTTCCACGTGACTCAGGCAGGATGCGGTTTGGAGATCATGTGTGTGTGTGTGTGTGTGTGTGTGTGTGTGGAGGAATGTGATGAATGGACTTGCAGATTCATAGCCTGGTATCAATTTTTCGTCCTACAACAAATAGTACTTTAAACTCCATTGAATTAGTTAGAGTGTGTTAATGACAAATAGTAGATTATGTTTTGCCTGTAATTCTAGTGTAATTAAGTACCCTAGGCGACTTGAATGGATAGCCAGACACTAGTATATCACGTGGAATAAGTGTCGTGTTAAGTTAGGTTAAGTTAGGTTAGGTTAGTTAGGTTATTTAATTAGTTACATAACCTTGAACAAAAACATGAAGACAATGCCCTAGCTTACGCCCTTACGCCCACACTGGCGACATTGCCCTCCCCCCTTCTTCAGACACCTCCCCCTCCCCTTCTTCAGACACTCTCCCCCTCCCTCCTTCAGACGGCGAGACATCTTGGGGTATGTGTGTATAGGGGGAGGTGAAGGCAATTACGTTACTGATAACTACATTTGGGAACGATATCCAGCCCCAATACATCAATTTTCATTCATAGGTTGATGTGCGTTTGTTTAGGTTGTATATGTGTATGTGTGTGTGTGTGTGTGTGTATGTGTGAGATAGTGAGAGTACATGTGCACTGTTTGAGCTGTATTAAAAGGATAATGACGTATTGATATGCGTTAATAAATAATTAATTTGGTAACCCTACAGCCTAGACATACATTAATTCCTCACTCGACCAAGGTTCTAACTTATCAAAGGCCACAAGGAAAATATGCGAAAACAAAACTATGAAAAAATGAAAATTACTGATATAATCTTGACCTTACATAGCAAACTGTATATAATAGAGAAAAGGCAGAGTGAGAACCGGGAAAATATGCGAATACATAACCATGAAAAAATTTAAATAACTAATATGGTTTCGACCACATAGTAAATTTATGATAGAGAAAAGGTAGAGCGAGAGGGAGAATGCAAGGTTATATACAAAGGAAATCCTGGACGGTATAATATTACATTGCTTCATACTTTTCAAGCCACAAAGGCAGTCTAGTGTTACCATTGTCCTCCATCTACCTTGACCTTAAATCAATTTATTTTTTAGAAATAAAAGTTTCCGGTGAAATGACTTGAAACTTAGCTGAAAGTATTACATTATTCCAGTGTACAATATAGTTTAAAAATATCAAAATCCATTAACAAATAAAAAAAATTGTTTTCGCTATGTAGAAAAAATGATACAAATACACTATATGTTGCGTTTGATTTTACAAAGCCACGAGGGTCTGTAAGATGGTTAAACGTGTCGTAAAGCTTAATTATGAACTGCTTTGAGTTGTAGGAGTCATTACAAGAATATACGTGTAAGTTAAGACTATATGTGTTCCTTACGGGGCACCAAGTCGTGTGTAGGAGTATACGTGGGTTACTGACAGATATCAAATCCTTTTGATGGAGTTTGACAGTGCACTAAAAGTACTGCATTATTTTTTCTAATGAAAATAGTTAACTTTCCTAGCCATTGGCACCGATGACAGTAGTGAAGGCTTTGATCGGCCCGTCATGACCGGACGGACGGTGAGAATTGAATTTTTTCTGCCTCTGTATACATAATTACAGTGACTCTTATCTTGATGCAGCAGCATTTAAGAAGGACAGAGGAAGGCTATGTAAATTCAAACAGACTCTGCCATCCTGAAATTGTATATAAAAACTTGTTTTCATCATATTTTCTATTTAAACTAGCTGTAACTCCCTTAATTATACTTGTATTGTAGAGTCATTACAAGAATATACGTGGAAGTTAAGACTATATGTGGTCCAAACGTCGATTATGTCGATTACGTATAAATATGAGAAATAATGAAAAAACAAATTTTGAGCAGGATTGGAATGAGATATGGTTTAAAAAAAAGAACAAAAGATTTATGTTATTACAGCATAACTCTTTGTTATATTTGGTGGGTATCTATCTCATGAAAAATAGTTATTTACTAAAGAAATTATACCATTAAACAAAAAATATTAGCATTTAAACTTAAAACCCAATTGAACAGGGTGCTTCGTATATAAATTGGTAATTTTATAAGGAATATCTGATAGCTTTTTCATCATTATTGGTGAAGTATTAAATCAACAATAATGATTTTATTTATTTATTTTTTTTAAACTAACCTCCTACCTCTCTAAATACTACGACTCCACAACGATAATAAGTATCTCTTCTCACAATTAATCTAATCATTCAGTTGTTTTCACTCATTGATTCGCTTGAGTAACACAAAGATATATATATATATATATATATATATATATATATATATATATATATATATAAATATCTAAAAATATATATACCACTTCACTCTTACCTCAACTTATTTTTTTAAAGACCTATAGCAGCAACAACAACAACAATCACTTATACTACACACACACCTGCACACACACACACCCATAGCTTGAGCCTATAATTACTTTCCTCGAGACCTCGGCTGGGGTCGAGATTAACTTGACCTCACCTCACCTGTGATCTGACCCCAGGTGTCCACAGGTCGGTGAGCCTCCCACACACACACACTCTCTCACTCAAGACTCTCACTCGCTCAGTCAGTCCACCACGAGCCTACCTGCAGTCAACACCACAAGCTCACGTCGGGGAGTCATGCCTCGTGACTCCCCTCAAACATCATTCACCATCTCCAGGCTCTCTGTCAACACTACAAGCTACCTGTGTGTACAACCAACGCTGCAGCAATAAACTAACAAAACCAAGTCAGGGTGTTGTTCCAATCCTTACGTAGCTGACAACCTCCGCTACAGACCTTACCACCGTAGCGATAAGGTGATATATAATTGAACACTCAAGGTCTTCACGCAATAATCAATACACCATTAGTACAATTGGAATCTTTATTGTCTTTTTTTTCACATGGAGGTGGTGTTGTTGCACGGGTGGAGGTGTGGGTGAGGTGAGGGTGGGGGAGGAGCAGTCTCATTGGGCTACGTTAGGTTAGGTTAGGTTAAGTTCAAAGACTCTAACATTGGTACTATTTGCCTGCACTCTGATCCTCCCTCACAATGCCACACCCTAACACTGTCTTTTAATTATATATGCAAATTGTGACTCGTGGACATAGTTTACGTTGCGTTGACATGGTAGACATTGCAAGAGGTGACTTAGCATGTATATGTAGTTCAACCCAGAATAACATAGAGGGTATATTATTAGTTTATATATAGATATTTGTTGCTATTTCACCTACTTACACATATTCAAGGGCTCAGTTTATTATTATTATTATTATTATTATTATTATTATTGTTGTCATTATTCGTATTATTATTATTATTATTATTATCATTATTATTATTATTATTATTATCATATCTACTTAACCCTATGATATTATGTACATTCCCAATACATATAAAGTGATGTGGGTACAATTATAAAAATACTGTATATCAATGTACAAGATTTTAAACCGTTCGGGTGATGATCGATCGACACTGCAGAAGCTGACTTGGTATATCAATGTATAAATGTGTATATACGGGTGACACAGATGGATATACTACTATAGAATACAATGACAGTGATGAAACATGAGTTAGACTATATTGACGTTCTGATAGTGATGATTATTGGGGATTATTATTATTATTATATATATATATAGATTTTCTCTCCCTCCCTCTCTCTCTTTTCAAAGCACGCAAGACTACAAAACATCATATAGCTATACATATATTGTTTATCGCGTGTGTGTGTTATTATTGTGTATTTCAGTTACCAGTAAGAGATTTATATATCTATACCACCTTTTATTTTTATATCTTTTATCTTCCCACAACGGGCTGACAAAGTGTACCAACTTGCAACTTATTAAATAACATCAAGCTGGTGTTAATGTTTCTAAAGTAATCCATAGTTTTCATGTTTTCCAGTATTTCTATAGATTATTCTCTCACTCTCACACGCACACGCACACACGCACACACACACATCTTATCTCCGTCACCAACACATGTAATAAAAGTGATCGTAATCGTAGAGCGTTGTCAAAGTTATTATCTATTTATTCATTTTTTTTCAAGGGACATGAAGCGAGATCGATACATTTCTCCCCATGAATATTTTACCCATTTCTGTGAGCCGTTCTGATATAAAACGAGAATTTGTTCCCACTTTGAGCAATGAGCCGGGGTTGTTACGGTAGTTAAGTTTGCATTGTTAAGTCACTATTCTCTACTATCTACTTTTTTTTCAAATTACATATACGGAAGGATAATTATAACTAAAATTTTCTGTTTTCTTCTTTTTCTCTCTCTACGTTCATAAAAGTTTATCTCCTTATTTTTCAGAGTCCATACGTGATTATTTTCTACTTCCATTCTCTCTCAATCATTTTCTACAACAATTCATCAATATAACTTGCATTCCTGTCTTCTTTATGTATATAATTTCCTAACTTATTTTAACCACATGTTTACTACACACATGAACACTTGAACCTACGCCCAACCTTGGCATGTAAAGAAAAAATTAATCCTCTTACTTGAACGTGATAAGATCTGTTTGTGTTTCTTCTATGTGGCTGCCCCATACCAAGGCCAGACCAGCGCACCAACACCCTCTGCTTCACTATGCAAGTTACGTGGAATGAATGAACTAAATGAACACCAGCGGCAGGTAATAAGAGTCATGTGGTATTATAGTAGATGCAAAGGTTGTTAAGTTATAGGCAATTAGTATAAAAAAACAAAATTATACGGATTCGTTTTGTGCATCAGCTAATAAATACCTCGGTCGTTATCTAGTTTCAGCCTCATTGACTAACTCTTTATCATACTAAACCGATATTTCTCCCTTTTACACATAATTTATACATATATGACCATTTACATCATTATAGACTGCTCATTGAGATACACATCCCTACTTTTGAAAGAAATATTGGGGACTTAACGAGAATCCAAGAATTTTATAAAGAAAGTCAAGTAGGGTGGATCCTTTTAAGGCTCACTAATCTGACAATCTATTAATATGACTGTATAGTAACTGGATATAACCTTATTACATACACCTGACTTTACAACTGAATGTACCTACCCTGACTAACCGCTGAAAACCAGTGACACATTTCTGAAACTACCTAACTACCGATTGACAATTTTCACTCCAACAATCATTAACTAGTAAATGTAACTACCAGGTGACTGAGGCTGAACACACATACACACACACTATCACCCATGTATTCCTTAAACATTACAGCACACCATGACACCCTAACCTGAGCAAAGGTAAAAATAGCCACAAAACCAAACGAATAATGGTCTTTCGTCCCGGCTAACCAATACCTAACCATTAAATCAACACACAGACGTAGCTTACCGGTGCTATCCTACTCCTGTGTCCTTTTGAGTGACTCCTTACATCCTGCGAGCCATGTGAAGGATATAAAGCTGCCACACACTAAGTATTCCTTCGTAAAACACAACAAACATAACCGCAGGGACTCGAAACAGTTCCGCAGCGGCCATGTTGAGATTGATGAAAGGTGAAACAGAAGACAAACGTAATGCGCACCGCTAGAAACCAATCTTATTTATGATATTTATTGGTATTATTAATGTTTCCCGTAAAGGATGAACATGTAAGATGCATTCAGGTGAGTATCCCAGTTCGATGTTAGGTAAAAGTGACTTAATTATCATCCATTATTTAGTGTTTCTGAATACATTAGTCTCGCCTCATAACATATATTCAAAGATCGTAGTGAAATAGTGCCTTGAAACGGGTTATATTATTATGAGGTATATGTACGTATGGGAAATATACGTATAGATAAAATATTAGTTATGTGAATGATCTCTTTTTATTTTTAGAAGAGGGAAAATTACTCTCCATGCCTTAGGAACCTTAGTTGGTGTTCCAGTACTGCATTGACGCTAAAATATACGATGAACTCAATTATTTCACACAGTTGGTTGTATATGCCTTTGAAGAGTGTTTTCTTAGCTTATATATATGAAAACTTATACAAAAAAAAAAGTTAACACCCTATATTTTCATGATAACACAAGCACCACTGGTTATCTACATTACAATTAATCCTTCCGCGGAATAGTATGGAGTGGAAAAAAAAAACCAACCACAACATTAATTCACAACACATAACTAACTGTCAGTGTTTGCGACGTCGACCAAAACAATAACAGAGGTTGCAGGTGCAGAGGGAGTATTCAGTTCGTTATAGAATTAATCAGAGTAGGAGGGAGAAGGTCACCTGGAGAGGAAGGGCAGTTAATGGTGAAGCGTGTGTCCCATCCAGGCAGACAAACAGGTGGAGGAGGTGGAGGAGGAAGTGGAGGAGGTGGAGGAGGCTCTACACCGGCAACTGTCTAATCTACTATTATGCTGAGCGCTATTGAGGGGGTCCAGAAGCAATCAAGATGGATGGACACACACACACACACACACACACACACACACACACACACACACACACACACACACACACACACACCTTATACAT
Source organism: Metacarcinus magister (assembly GCA_029783475.1). NCBI lineage: Eukaryota > Metazoa > Arthropoda > Malacostraca > Decapoda > Cancridae > Metacarcinus > Metacarcinus magister. The sequence goes on along the minus strand of JAPQNM010000037.1, from coordinate 3,932,941 downwards.
ATATAGAGTTATCGATCACAGGTTGCGTTCATCGTGTTACGGGGAGATCATGAAGGATGCTGAGCAAAGGTTACTAACTGAAAGTAACACACACATACCCACGTCAAGTATATCACATCACCGGGAACAAAAAAACTAAAACATAATTGATATCTCGTAACATATCTCTCTCTTTCTCTTTCTCTTTCTCTTTATCTCTCTCTCCTAAGTCCATCTGTATATTGAGCATCATTAACACGATTTTATATTGGTTAATAGATGTCTTGGTATAGAGTACAGTAGAGTTGTAACCCACTCTTACAATACATGGAGTGGGTGAGTCAGTGAGTGAGTGAGTGAGGTGCGTCGGTGATAGCATAGTGTTGAATACCAGGAGATAGCACGAGGTTATTCAGTCAGTGTGCGTGTGCGTGTGCGTATGTGTGTATGTGTAGGTGAATGCGTGAGGTGAGACTGGTGAAGGCGTGTACGTACGCTTATGTGGATTGTCAGTGTTCTTTTTTTCAACCTTACAGAAGAGTGGAATTAAATACTACAAAACGTTTTACATCCACTTTGTAGTTTATCACAGAAACTAAGTAGAGCGTTGAAAAAATAATATAAATAAATATAAATAACACTAGGAATAAATAAGTGCCTTGGATTCCAGGTTATGAAGAACAAGAACGTGAGATTCCAACTTCTCCAGCACGCGTGTTGACTCTCTCTTACAAGTAGGAAGGCGATAACAAACTCCACTCATCAAATAAAACATTAACGCAGCACTAACTCCTTTACATCAACCTTCAAGTGTACAGTGCCAACAGGGGCCACACGACACTAGCACTGGCACTGGCACTACCAGCCTCGCTCAATACCACTTCAGTCCGCCAGGCATTCAAGAATATTGTAGCAGACTTTAGCATGCGGTCGAGGAGTCCCGCAGCCATAAAGCCGGAGTTCTGTGCCTTCCCTTGACGAGGTATTCCACATGCTTGGTCGCACACCTTTAAAACCTTCGCCTAACTATGATTCGTTAGGGTTAATTTGGTGGACAAGCCGCTGCCTCAACCCTTCCATCTCAACACACATGACTCGAACCTCTTGGATGGTGGAGGAAAACGTATTATTAACTGGTTATTGCAGCGTGGAAAGGAGACATACAGACCATCCGGCAAGTTAACCCGAACAGTGTGCACGCGTGTGTGTGTCTATGTATATGTGTGTGTGTCCTTGTAATCGTGTGTGTGTGTTTAACTTGATCTTGAGTTACTCTTGGCCGAGGTTAGTCTGGCCCTCTGGCGGTGACTAGAACCACTCGATGTAGAAGACGCTCCAGTAGATGACGTTGAGGACGGTGAAGGATGTTGGGAAGAGGATGCGAGACACACGGTCGATGAGGATGGCTCTCTCCCTTCGCCTCCTATGGTTCTGCTGCTTAAAGAAATAAAAAAGGAACTATTAAACTCGAGTTCCAGACACATGAGAGAGTTTTGAAATTCTTCCGCGGCGTTAAGTGGGACGTTTGGGGGTAAGGGGAAAGTTATGTCTTCCGCATTTCTCTCTCTCTCTCTCTCTCTCTCTCTCTCTCTCTCTCTCTCTCTCTCTCTCTCTCTCTCTCTCTCTCTCTCTCTCTCTCTCTCTCTCTCTCTCTAACAGCCTTACGATGCACATTAACACGCAAGTCTCATTAATCTCAGTAGTTTCCTCTCGTCCCTAACACATTCATTTAAGGGCCACTCATTTCAACAGTAATTAGTGCATCGTCGTCCTAAAAGTATAAATAAACAGCTTTAGTGGCGGAGTAAACCCTTAAGCAATTTTACGAGCCTGTTCCCTGTACTTTTATCTCTCTCTCACTGTAGTATTTGGCCCCGCGTAACACTATCATTTTAACAACCTTCCATTTTCTTTCTCTTTTTATATAAGGAACAATGAAGGGTGATGGGATTCCTGATGAAGGGTGATTATTCTGAAGCATTAATATTACATGAACATTAATGAACCGGTAAAATAACTCACCTAAGAAGAAGGGGTAACATATATATATTAATTTTTTTTCCCTCTTCGTTTAAACACGTGTACCATAATTCCCTTACACGTTTTCTTCATGTTTATAAGAGAAAACACTTCAACAATTAAACTATATAAACTAAACGAAACAAGGATAGAATTAAATCTAGGAATACTTAAGCGAATATCAAGACCAAGAGAAGAGAGAATAAAAATACAATTACAAAGAAAACGGACTCCTAAAAATATCCAACCTTTTTAGCGGGACCCAGCGGCGGGGGAGGAGGCGGAGGGGGAAGACCAAAGTTAACAGTATGCTGCACGGTGGAGTGTGCCATTGCTGAGTGCTGCACGCCGCTGTACATGGGTCCATTAATCATATGTTGAGGGCTTGGTAGATGCGCAGGGCAGGAACCAGGGCCAAGCATCTCCAAGGGCGACATACCGTTGGCAGGGGCGGCCGTGGATGGCGATGCGATTGTATTTATATTATCAAACTGCGAACAGAAGGCAAAATATGAGAGAGAGAGAGAGAGAGAGAGAGAGAGAGAGAGAGAGAGAGAGAGAGAGAGAGAGAGAGAGAGAGAGAGAGAGAGAGAGAGAGAGAGAAAAAAAAAGGTAAGATCTCTTTAGTCGACTCCATGACAACGGCTAACATGCAAATAACTGGGGAGATGAGGGAACAGAGGAAGGAAAGGAGGGTGAGGGGAGAGTGAGGGGGGTGAGGGGGGGGGTGAGGGGAGACACGAGAGGATATACGTCAAGAAAGAGACACTTTTATCCGTCAAGAACCTTTCCCCTCTTCCCTCTTTTCTTTTCCCCTCACTATTTTCCCCAATATATCCCTCCTCCTCCTCCTCCTCCTTCTTCCTCCTCATCATCATCATCGTTATCTTTCTAATCAAGTCTGTGGCTCTTACAAAAGATATAAAGTAGAGAGAGAGAGAGGGAGAGGGAGAGAGGGAGAGAGAGAGAGGAAGGGAGGGAGGGAGGGTGGAAGGAAGGGAGGAAAATGATGAAAGGTTCCAAACTGCTTTTAGTTGGTACACATGAAGGATGCGGAGGAAGGAAGGAAGAGAGGGAGAGAGAGATAAAAGAGAAGAGAGAGGGAGGAAAAGGAAAATTTAATCTGTTTTTGGAAGAGAAACAAATGTCCTTTTTTTTTGCTTTTTTTCCTTATTTTTTCCTTTTTCTTGTTTCGTTGCTTGATCTTTTCCTTGGTTTTGGGTGACAGGAAAATCAGTTAAGGGAAAAAATAGAGTAAATTTCCCTCATTAACATTGTGAGATGATGATGTTTCCCTCCCTCCCTCCTCCTCCTCCTCCTCCTCCTCCTCCTCCTCCTCCTCCTCTTCTCTCCTTCTTCGTATCATAAACTGTAGTCTATTATACAGCTTTATTTCGGGATCCAGTTTATAAATTCTCTCTATTCTCTCTCTGTCTCTCTCTCTCTCTCTCTCTCTCTCTCTCTCTCTCTCTCTCTCTCTCTCTCTCTCTCTCTCTCTCTCTCTCTCTCTCTCTCTCTCGTGACAAAAATAAGTCGTGGTGAATAATACTATAAATATAATGGTGTTTGCTGTTCCTTTTTTCTTTCTCTCCTATTTTCTTCTTCTTTTTCTACATAATTTTTTTCTATTTTAAGTTCATGAAGTATTTACGCCTTCCTCCTCCTCCTCCTCCTCCTCCACCTCCTCTTCCTCCTCCTCCTCCTCTGCCAACAGGTAATAGGCACACCTCACCTTTACAAACCAAACGACATAACGACTTAATTGCTTGTTTTCATCTCCCTTTGTGAGGCAACGATTCTACATCAACCAATCACGCCTCGTTTTCTTTCTTCAGGCGAGAGGGAAGGGCGGGAGGAGGAAGAGGGGGAAAGGGGGGGGGAGAGGAAGGAGGATTAAAGGGGGAGGGGGAAGGGAAATTTGGTCCAATCAGCTGCAGGTCGTGTGTTTCCCTAGGGACCAGATTAGCCTATCAACGCCCACGACAGATATTTCCCTCTGGCGTCAAATCACCCAATCAGCGTTACGATTTACGGTTCCACGATGACGTATTGCAAATTTCGAACCTGAGGACGCCCAAGATTGCCTTCCCTCCTGTCACTCCGCCTGCCACGGGAGTAATTTGTCTATTTAAGTCTCCTGCACGAGCTATAAGTGGAGGGAATGTGGTCGAAGGAGCCTACTACTCCCCTATTTTAAACTGATTACAAGGACCCATTTGACCTTCCACTTATTACACACACACACCCACACACACACACACACACACACACACAGCTCTAGTCTAGTCTTCCCCTCTTGTATATGTAATTCAAGGTCACTCTCATTCCTGCTTCTGCGTGTTGCCAGGAGTGATGTAATGTTTTATGCATACCTCAGGGCCCACTCACCTGTTTTATGCTTCCTACAGGGCCGCACACACCCTAAATTGCTTCCTACAGGGCCTCACACACCTTAAAATGCTTACTTCAGGGCCCCAGGAAAATTTTAGGTTTACGAAATTCAAATGGTTTGTAAATATCTTTTCTTTAGGACTCATTTTTTTTTTTTAACTATAATATTTAACCTTATTTCCCATTGATTTCCTAATGATAATAATGAAATAACTATCATTTAATTTTATTCTTTATCTATAACTGTTAGTACATTATAATTGATTTAAAATATATCTTCCATTATTACCAAATTATAAGTTTTCAATTATTCTTTTTCTTAGTTATATTAATTCTTGTTTAGGTTTGGTTTCATTGATCCTCCTCCTCCTCCTCCTCCTCCTCCTCCTCCTCCTCCTCCTCCTCCTCCTCCTCCTCCTCCTCCTCCTCCTCCTCCTCCCTCACCTGTAATCTCCTTTTCCTTGAACTAATACTTGTGCATCCAATTAGTGGCTTTTTTCCCCCTTTATGAGAGTTTCCTTCACTGCTTCCTCCTCTCCTACACTTCTTTCCCTTCATAACCTTTTTTTTCCCATTCCTCATTCCTTGATTTTTTTCCCCATATTCCCTTTCCTTCCCCTTTCCCATCTATGTATATTAGTTATTTTATTTTTCTTTGGTTCTGTTGTATATATATATTTTTTTCCTTCCATTCTCTATACATCTTCCCTTTTTTTCCTTTCTTTATTTTCCTTTTTTTTCCCTCGTGCAGCAGGACTCCCTTATTTCCTCTTAGATATTTTTTTTCCATCACACATTTCTACCTATAATTCTCCTGCTTCTTCCCTTTTTTTCCTTCCTTTATTTTCCCCTTTTTTTTCCTTCCTTTTTTCCCTCCTGCAGAAGGGCTTACCTCCGGCTGACAAGTAGGTTTCCTCCCATTTACGCGCCGGTGGAGAGCTGGAGAGGAAACCGTACGTCGTTTTGCGTGGAGGGGCGGGGAGGGTGCGGCGCCCCCTTCCTTGTTACCCCCAAGGACAGGTGACTGCTCCCTGCTAAGACACTCCCCCAACTTTGAGTCCTGGAGAAGAGGGGGAAGTGAAAGGGGGGGTAAGAAGGGGGAAGAGGTAAGGTGGAGGAGGTTAGGAGGAGGAGGAGAAGGGGAGGAGGTAAGGTAGAGGAGGTTATGAGGAGGAGGAGGAGGAAGGGAAAGGATTAGGTAGACTTAAGCTTGTAAAATGACGTTCCAGTGTAAGAATAGGCTTTAAAATTACTGAAAAACTGGGCTGAGTCTTTTATAAATGACCAACGCTGACCTAGAGATAGAGGAAGAGGAAGGAGGAGGAAGGAAGAGAGAAAAAGTAGCAATAGAGACCAGTCCAGCTCTTTCATCCCTCTCTTCCTTCCCTCACTCACTCTAACTTACTCTCTCACTAACTTACTATCTCGAAGTCTTACCTGATGGGGAGTTACGTGAAGAAGAGCACGTGATCGGACTCTCCTTAAGGGGTCTGGTTCCTCGGGTACGTCCCCTAACACTACATTGACGAGAGCGTACTCCATCAGGGAGAAGAACACGAACACGGTACAGGATGACATAAACACGTCGATTGCCTGAAGAAGGAAAGGGAAGAAGGAAAATAACATGAGTACGGAGTTAAGGAAGAGAGATATATAAACACATTGATTACCTGGAGGAGGAAAGTAACGAAGGAAAATAACATGAGTAGGAAGTTAAAGGAAGAGAGAGATATAAACACATTGATTGCCTGGAGGAGGAAAGTAACGAAGGAAAATAACATGAGTAGGAAGAGAGAGAGAGGTAAAGAGAGAAAGACATAGTATAGTATAAAGTATAGCAAAGATTTCTATAACTATCCCACTACTGTCACCACTTACCTTGATGTAGGAGACAGGTGGGAGGGATTTCTGTGAGTTAGCGTGTTGGGTTGACAGAGTAAGAAGTGATGTTACTCCTAAGGTTACTCTAGCAGGGACAGCTTCAGGTCGTATCCAGAAGCTGATCCAGGACATGATGACGATGAGACAGGTAGGAATGTAGGTGTGGAAGAGGTAGTAACCCAGACGTCTCTTAAAGGTGAATACGATTTCCAAACACGTGAAGTTACCTGTAATTAAGAGGTGATTAGTTTTTGTTTACCTGTGTGTGTTGTGTTTTGTTATGTTAATTTGTTTAAAGGTGAATATAATCTCTAGATACGTGAAGTTACCTGTAATTAATAGCTAATTAGTTTTTTTATCTGTTTACCTGTGTTAATTTATAGGTTAATTGTTTACCTGGGAGTTATATATTTTACGTGGGTGTTGGTTTTGTTTAAAGGGAAGGAAGGAGGAAGGAAGGAGGAAGGAAGGAAGGAAGAAGGAAGGAAGGAAGGAAGGAAGGAAGGAAGGAAGGAAGTATGACTTAGTACAGTGCTATCAAAATGTTGTAGCAGGAAGAACAAGGGAAATGGGAAATCGAATAAAGTTATGAAGGTGGAAGAGTAAGAATCCAATACATATATTTTATCAGGACTCGTTTCCCTCCTGTCCTATCATATTTTTTTTTCTGTTTCTCGTGAGCATTTTTAGACACACACACACACACACACACACACACACACACACACACACACACACACACACACACACACACACACACACACACACACACACACACACATACACAGCAATATCAGTTATAAATGTGGTCTTCTGTCTTTAATGATCTCTCTCTCTCCCTCTCTCCCTCTCTCTCTCTCTCTCTCTCTCTCTCTCTCTCTCTCTCTCTCTCTCTCTCTCTCTCTCTCCCTCTCTCTCAAAGCGTGTTACTCAAAAGGATCTGATGTTCAACACTCGTTTTTTTTTTTTTCCCTGTAGAAATATTAGATTTTTGTCCTTTAGATCTTGCTTTGAAGAGAAGCTTATGTAGTGTGTGTGTGTGTGTGTGTGTGTGTGTGTGTGTGTGTGTGTGTGTGTGTGTGTGTGTGTGTGTGTGTGTGTGTGTGTGTGTGTGTGTGTGTGTGTGTGTGTGTGTGTCATCATCATCATCATCATCATCATCATCAGCCTCTTTGAGTTCACTGCAGGAGTAAAAAATAATAAAAAGTTTCCCCTAACCTAGTACACTCACTTCTATTACGTAACTTCTCGTCTATTCCACGTTACCCAAGAAGAAAAAAAACGAACTTAAACATCCTAACTCATCTCTAACTCATCTTTCCATCCATTAAGTTTTCTAATTCCTCATAATATTTTCTACATCAACAAAAAAAAAATATCTACTACCTTATTTTGGTATGTAAATCTGTATGGGTTTTTTTTTAATATATATTTTTTTATTTATGTTTAGTTACAATGCTTACTAATTAATTACTATGACGGCAGGTGAGAGAGGTACGAAGGTAGGAGGTGGAGGAGTGTGGAGAGAGGGAGGAAGGTAAGGAAAAGTGGAAGGAAAGAGTGGAAAAGGAGAGAGGACGAGAGGGAGGGAGGTAAGGGAAGGGGGAAGGAAAGAGTGGTAAAGGAGAGAAGAAGAAGAGGAGGAGGGAGGAGGAAGAAAGGAGAGTATAGACATGACTGACAATATAGACTGATTGACTGAAAAATTGCTGGAGGAAAAAGAGAAGGGAGGAAGGGAGGAAGGGAGGAAGGGAGGAAGGGAGGAAAGGAGGAAGGGAGGAAAGGATGAAAGGAAAGTAGAATATGGAGGAGGAAGAGAAGCCAGCAGGTAAAGATAGATAGATAGATAGATAGATAGATAGATAAATAAATAGATAAAAAAAAATATTCAGACAAACAAATGCACATATAGACAAATAAATTAATAAAAAAAAGATACAAAATAATAAATAAAAAATAAAAAAAACAGATAAATAGCCAGAAACTAATAAATACAATATCAAAAAGGGAAAAAATATAATACAAACAGATGAAGGAAATTAATGAAGAAAGAACAATGAAGAACAAGAACAAGAAGAAGAGGAGGAGGAGGAGAGGGAGGAGGAGGAGGAAGAGGAGATACTAAAACAAAATAAACATAATATTTCACGCAAGACAACCAAATGAAAAAAAATAATAATAAAAAGGAACAAGTCAATAAAACACGATAAAACAAGGAACAGGAATGAAAAATAATAATAATAATAATAGTAATAATAGTAATAACAATGATGAAAGAGGTGAAGGAAGACCATGAATAAAGTGGAGATGAGACAAAGTGACAAGAAACTAAGATAGAAGGAGACAAATATGGACAAAGAAAGGAGAAGAGAAAGATAATAATGAAGAAGAAGAAGAAGAAAAAACAAAAAGAACAAAAATGTGGAAATAAAGGACATAAAAGAGAGAGAGAGAGAGAGAGAGAGAGAGAGAGAGAGAGAGAGAGAGAGAGAGAGAGAGAGAGAGAGAGAGAGAGAGAGAGAGAGAGAGAGAGAGTTTTACTGCTACACAAGATGGTGCTATCATTTTAAAATCTCCTCTTCTTCCCCTCTTTCCCCTCTTCTCCTCCTCTTCCTCTTCTCTCCAAATTGTCCAGTTGAGGAAGGTTCAGGTTGGTAAGAGAGGAGGAGGAGGAGGAGGAGGAGGAGGAGGAGGAGGAGGAGGAGGAGGAAGAGGAGGAGGAGGAGGAGGAGGAGATAAGAGTGGTGGGAGTACTCGTTAGGAAGAGGAAGGGGAAGGAAGGGGAAGGAAGGGGAAGGGAGGGGAAGGGAAGGGAAGGAAAGGGAGGTGAGGGGAAGGGAGGGGAGAGGATCTGAGGGGAAGGAAAGGAAGTAAATTCGTTCCTCATTGTAAAAGAAGGAGAGGAAAAAAAGTAAATGCAATAAGGGACGTGACAATGCCTTTTTATACTCAATCCTTTTTTTCCCTTTTTTTCCCATTTGGAATATGATTTTTTTTCCGGTTTTCATCATAGTGCGTCTCAGTTTTTCCTTCTTTTTCCTTCTTTTTTTCCTTCTTTTTTTCCTTCTTCTATTGTTGTGTGAGTGTTGTATTAATAGTTTCTTTCTATCTCTCTCTATCTCTCTCTTATCTTTACTTGGTTTTCTTTATCTTTCGTTTACATCAACATTAAATATATCATCTATTAATCTATGTAATCATTGACCTTATTCTTCCTCTTCCTCATCCTCTTCCTCCTCCTCCTTCATTTCTCTCCTTACTACTTCATCTAACTCTCATTTTCAACATCTCTCTATCTTGCTTATTATCACTATTCATCTTCTTATCTTCGTAACCTATAATTATCCACCTCTCTCCCTCTCTCTCTCCCTCTCTCTCTCTCTCTCTCTCTCTCTCTCTCTCTCTCTCTCTCTCTCTCTCTCTCTCTCTCTCTCTCTCTCTCTCTATGAACGCCTTGCAGACTCCGGGACCCAACTTGCATTTCCTTTGTGACTCTCGCCTGGCCTAGCTTGCCTTAACTTTTCAGGTAAATGCGATTAGAGTCAAGGCCAATTAGGGCATTTTTTCAACGTATCCTGATGTCATTAAATTCAGAATGACTAGTGACCTGAAGCAGCAAAGTGTATAATCTTGTTTTGCATATGGAATTATCAGTTTTTTTTTTTTTATTCAAGTTTTTTTCTTTTTTGGATGTAATGTAATTTTTGGATTTGATTGTCAGGATGGATGTAAGTTCATTATTTTTTTTTTTGTGTCTTCTTCATTTTCGTGTATAATTATTGTTGGTCTGATTGCATCGCTAATATAACTTTGTAGCGCGGGAGTGAATTATTGTCAGAAATGTAGGAGTTGAGAATGAGAAATGCATGATAGGATTACGTTTGAAATATATAACTCGCTGAATATCATTTCGTTATAACATTGCCTTTACCTTTCTCTCTCCTTCCTTTGTTTTCCTTCCATCCTTCCTATAACAAAACCATTAATACCATACACACAAAATATCTATTACTCCCTTTTTGCAAATCAACCTATCAAGTTTTATAAGAGAGGCGAGTAAGAGATATTTTCCTAACATCTACATAACGTCTTTCAAAGTCTCTCCCGGTGTAAACAACCCTGACCTACTTCGAGGTAAGTGTCATTACGTGTCCTTTACTTAAGTTGGAGAGAGAAAAAAAAGTTGCAAGGCTGGTGTGAATAGGAAGTACAATTGTTGGTTACCTGTCACATATCTGCAACTTTTTTTCCCCTCACTAGACTTTTAATTTCGTTTCCTCCAGGTGGGAAAATTTACCTGGAAGAGTTAATTAGGGAGTGAAGCAACTGGCAGGCATGTTCCCCTCCTCCTCCTCCTCCTCCTCCTCCTCCTCCTCCTCCTCCTCCTCCTCCTCCTCCTCCTCCTCCTCCTCCTCCTCCTCCAAAAAACAAAAAGTGTGTGAAGGGTGCAAGGAAGTGAGGTAAAGTTTCCTTGGTTTCTGTTCTGCTTTGTATATTTTCTTTCTTTTCGTTCATGCTCGTTCTCAGTCTTCTCACACTGACTAATTTCTTCTTCCTCCTCCTCCTCCTCCTCTTCCTCCTCCTCTTCCTCTTCCTCCTCCTCCTCCTCCTCCTCCTCCTCCTCCTCCTCCTCCTCCTCTTCCAAGTTCTCTGTGTTCGTGCACTGCCTGGCTTCTCCTCCTCCACCTCCTCCTCCTCCTCCTCCTCCTCCTCCTCCTCCAACCCAGGTCCATTGTTACTCCCTCTCCTCCTCCTCCCCCTCCTCCTCCCTCCCTTACGCGGCTTCTGTTCTTCTCTCCTCTCCCAGCTTGTCAATTCTCCCTCCTCCTCCTCCTCCTCTTCCTCCTCTCCCTCATAACTCTCCACATATCTTCGCAAACAACACCCTATCATCTCTCTCTCTCTCTCTCTCTCTCTCTCTCTCTCTCTCTCTCTCTCTCTCTCTCTCTCTCTCTCTCTCTCTCTCTCTCTCTCTCTCTCTCTCTCTCCAAACAATACATAACTTCACCATGAATTTTGGAAACGTCGGCGAATATGCACATGAGGAGGAGGAGGAGGAGGAGGAGGAAGAGGAGGAAGAGGAGGAGAGGAGGAGGAGGAGGAGGAGGAGGAGGAGGAGGAGGAGGAGGTAGTGGTCTCGTTTGGTCACTCTAACAAACAGGAAACTAAGACGTCTCCAACTTAACACTCTCTCTCTCTCTCTCTCTCTCTCTCTCTCTCTCTCTCTCTCTCTCTCTCTCTCTCTCTCTCTCTCTCTGTCTGTTATCTTTCTTTCCCCTCTTCCCCGTTTCCCTATCTCCCTCGCTTCTTCTCTCCCTTACTCCCTTCCCCCCTTCCCCCTTCTCCCCCTTCCTCCCTTTCCTCCCCTTTCCTCCCTCACTGGAAAGATAGAAACGAGGGGAAAATTTTTGAGGATTAATCGTTGTGGTTTTAAAAGGGAAATTTATCTGGTAAAAATGAGGTTTCCAGAGTTACACTAAAATCCTTTCCTCCCTACACTAATTATATCTCTTCCTCCTCTTCTCTTCTTCTTCTTCTTCTTCTTCTTCTTCTTCTTCTTCCTCCTCCTCCTCCTCCTCCTCTAGGTTTCATATCGTTTTTCTGTGTCCATGTTCTTTCGACACTCCATCTCTCTCTCTCTCTCTCTCTCTCTCTCTCTCTCTCTCTCTCTCTCTCTCTCTCTCTCTCTCTCTCTCTCTCTCTCTCTCTCTCTCTCTCTCTCTCTCTCTCTCTCTCTCTCTCTCTCTCAGTAATGAATAATGAGTCACATCCGTTCGACTAAATAATAAGTTTTCATGTTATATCTTTTTATTTATTTATTTATTTTTTATTCATCAGCAAGACGACTTATATAATGAATAAATGAATGATGAATGAAGAGCATGTACGTGCGTGTCCATATGTGTGTGTGTGTGTGTGTGTGTGTGTGTGTGTGTGTGTGTGTGTGTGTGTGTGTGTGTGTGTGTATCTCGAGGGAGTTTTGAGTGGAGGCCTTAAAGTCGCCTTTGCCTCCACCTCCCTCCACAGCCTCCTCCTCCTCCTCCTCCTCCTCCTCCTCTTCATTCATCGCCACCTCCCACCATCCTCCATCTCTTCCCCATTCACCTCCTTCCATTCTTCTCAAATTCATCCACATTCCCACCTTCTTCCATTTCCTCCACCTCCTCCCACTCATCTCCACCTTAACCTAACCTAACCTCTAACCTCCACTTTCTATCCTCCACTTAGATTAGTATCATCATTTTATCTCCTCCTCCTCCTCCTCCTTCTCCTCTTCCACATTTTGACCTCTACACCTCTTCACATTTTCCCTTTCCTCTGGGCCATCCCTTCACCCTCCTTCCTCCCTCCACCTCCTCCTCACCCCCCACCAGAATGTCCACCGTCCCTCATCCCTCCCTCTTGCCCGTCTCCTCTCACCCACCCGAGGCCTCAATTTCCCTCACGCTTCCCCTCAGAACACGACTCAAGGCCAAGACCGCCTCACTGACCTTGGGGAAAGAGTTGATGAAAGACGCTCTTCGAAGTGGCTCAGTTCGACTCAAGAGAGACAGAAGAAGAGAGAGGAAGGGAAAGGAGGAGGAAGATGGGGTAGAGATAGATGGAAGAAGGTTTAGGAGGAGAAGAGGGTGAGTTCGGATGTGTGGTTGACCTAAGGGAGTCTTCCAAAGGTGATTGAACCCTTAAAGAAATGTCTTGGTGGTGCAGTGAACGTGAGTGAAGGAGTTCGTATTTTTGGCTCCAGGAAGAAAGGAGTCTGGAACGTTTTGAAGGCTGAGTTACCCCTTAAACGTTACCATAAAGAACGTTATCCAATTGGTGATGAAATAAACGTTTTAACACTATGGAGATGCTAGAAAAAGAGATAAAAAACTAAGTAAGGAGATATATGAGAGAACTTCTAAGGGGTAAGTTTTTTTTTCTTTTTTCTGGGGAGGATAAAGTCGTAGGGGAAAAAAAGTAAAGTGATCTTGAGGGAAATAAATATAAGTGAGTTGTGAGTAAGAATAGTTTAGGAAATAATGAATAGGGTTTTGAATGTAATGAATGCCTTGGATATTGTGATAAAACTCCTATTCAAGAGAAGGAAACAAAAGAAAGAAAGAGAGAAGAGGGAGAGAGAGAGAGATAACAAAAAAAATGATATCAAAAGACGACAAAATAAAATTGGTGAAATAATGTCATCTGTTATAAAATGAAATGATCATCTCGATGTCATTCCTTTTCCTTCCTTCCTTCCTTCCTCCTCAAAAGAAAGAAAAAAAAGTAAAAAATAAAAAAAGAATAGAAGAAAATAAAAAATAAAAACCTGACATGGGTGACTTTCATGACGGTCCAGGAAGGAAATAGAAAAAACTCAAACGAAGCTTCACATTTTGGTTCGAAGCAGCGTCAAGGGTGTAGCTTTTCAAGGTTAAGCTAAAAAGGCAACATTTATCGGCCTTTTCCATCGAATTAAGGGCGTGACCTGTGTAGGGGCAGGTGACCACAGCACGTGACCTGACGGGGGAGGTGACCTGAGTGACATGTATCGACGCTGACCTTGAAATATGGTGACCTGAGATGAATAAATTTAGTCCAGCGAAGGGAAAGTTTACCTGCTCAATTTTCCTGCTTATTTTACCTGTTTAGTTTACTTGGTGAGGTTAGGTTACCTGTGGAATACTTATAAAGAGTTACCTGTATACACCTGAGGAGAAAATCGTTACCTGAGATGGAAAATTAAAAAAATATACAAAAAAAAAACTTATTTGTGGATAGATATTGACTGATTTATTGACTAACTGTCTAACTAATTGACTGACTGACTGATCAAGACTAAACTCACCTTTAGAATACACCTGAATGCATAGACTGACTGACTAAATTGACTGACTAATAAATCGACTGTCAAACTAACTTACTGCCTTGACTCACTAACTACCTCCCTAACTAGCAGGTGGACTAATGCGCTTACCTGTGGAATACACCTGAGTGCAGTCGCCTGTGAACTTCTTAACGAGGTCCAATTGTGGAAGCTCAATGTTCTTGTCCACCACGAGAGGTACTTCAGGTTCCCAAATGAACACGAGATCGTCGGTCGTGTGAGAGACTGTGCAGGGAAGGAATGGAAAGGGATTAAAAGGGTGGAAAGAGATGACTAAAGGGGAAGGCATTGATTAAAGGGATGAAAAAAGATGACTAAAGGGAAGAAATAGAGTTTATGGGGTAAATAATGTAAGGGGAAGGAGAAAGGGAGGGATAGGGTTGTGATATTAAATAAAAACTGGTGAAAAAAAAGGAGGATAAGGAGTAAATAATTTAAAGAGAAGGATTAAAAGAGAGATTATAAAGATGAAAGACCATGAGTGAAGGGAAGGGGAAAATAAGCTTAGGAAATAAATACTGAAGAAGAAAAAAACAAAACTGAAAGGAAGATATAGAATTATAGAGAGAGAAAAAAATATATATAAACAAAAGACAAAGAGATTAGGAAGAGATCAAAAAAATGACAAAACAGTGATGATTAAGGATGAACAATACTGGAAACTGAGGGAAGAGGAGGATTATAGGAGGGAATAAG
>JAPQNM010000037.1:3900608-3908108 GCA_029783475.1 Metacarcinus magister | reverse complement strand
TCTACTCTAGAGTGAAGGATACAGGATAGTAAGGGTGAAGGCTTCTCTCCCCAGCCATGGCTGGCAGGGAAAGGAAGTCCAACCAAGACCAGACTATCACTACTGTCACTACCACTACTGCTACCACTACTTCCTGGCAAGCGATGTCAGACCACTAGAGACGTCTTTTGAATCGACATTTCGTAAGTTAGGTACATCAGGATGAACTTACTCAAAGTTTGCTACGTTAACGGATAGTATTTTAGTTGTGGATTGGCTTCTAAATATTTGTCAAGTCTATTTTTGAACGTAGTAATTGTTTTACTGTCGACGACATTGGCGGGCAGGGAGTTCCAAACGTTAACGATCCGATTGAAAAAGAAGTGCTTGGCTTTGTTTGATGTGAATCTTTTACCAGTAATCTTAAAAGAATGATGTCTTCTTGTTATTTTGGATCAATCAAAAGTAATGTAATCTTCTGTATTGATATTATCGAATCCTTTGATTATCTTGAACATTTCAATGAAATCCCCTCGCATCCTTCGTTTCGGTGGTAATGGCAGGTTAAACATAACTTATTGCCAGTATTAACCCTTACACTGCCGAGGTCTTTTCTAAGTGTTCGATTTATAGATTTAAAAAAAAATTATGATTTTATTCAAATTTTTCTTATTAATGATAAAAATAAATATTAATGATAAAAATAAATATTAATGATACAAATAAATAATAATGATAAAAATAAATAATAATGATAAAAATAAATATTAATGATAAAAATAAATATCAATGATAAAAATAAATATTAATGATAAAAATAAATATTAATGATAAAAATAAATATTAATGATAAAAATAAATAATAATGATAAAAATAAATATTAATGATAAAAATAAATATTAATGATAAAAATAAATATTAATGATAAAAATAAATAATAATGATAAAAATAAATATTAATGATAAAAATATATATTAATGATAAAAATAAATATTAATGATAAAAATAAATATTAATGATAAAAATAAATATTAATGATAAAAATAAATATCAATGATAAAAATAAATATCAATGATTAAAATAAATATTAATGATAAAAATAAATATTAATGATAAAAATAAATATTAATGATAAAAATAAATAATAATGATAAAAATAAATAATAATGATAAAAAATAAATATTAATGATAGAAATAAATAATAATGATAAAAATAAATAATAATGATAAAAATAAATATTAATGATAAAAATAAATATTAATGATTAAAATAAATATTAATGATAAAAATAAATATCAATGATAAAAATAAATATCAATGATAAAAATAAATATCAATGATAAAAATAAATATTCATGATAAAAATAAATATTAATGATAAAAATAAATATTAATGATAAAAATAAATAATAATGATAAAAATAAATAATAATGATAAAAATAAATATTAATGATAAAAATAAATATTAATGATAAAAATAAATAATAATGATAAAAATAAATAATAATGATAAAAATAAATATTAATGATAAAAATAAATATTAATGATAAAAATAATTATTAATGATAAAAATAAATAATAATGATAAAAATAAATATTAATGATAAAAATAAATATTAATGATAAAAATAAATATTAATGATAAAAATAAATATTAATGATAAAAATAAATATTAATGATAAAAAAAAATATTGATGATAAAAAATAAATATTGATGATAAAAATAAATATTGATGATAAAAATAAATAATGATGATAAAAATAAATAATGATGATAAATATTAATGATAAAAATAAATATTAATGATAAAAATAAATAATAATGATAAAAATAGATATTAATGATAAAAATAAATATTAATGATAAAAATAAATATTAATGATAAAAATAAATATTAATGATAAAAATAAATATTAATGATAAAAATAAATATTAATGATAAAAATAAATATAATGATAAAAATAAATAATGATGATAAAAAATAAATATTAGTGATAAAAATAAATATTAATGATAAAAATAAATATTAATGATAAAAATAAATATTGATAGAAATAAATAATAATGATAAAAATAAATATTAATGATAAAAATAAATATTAATGATAAAAATAAATATTAGTGATAAAAATAAATAATAATGATAAAAATAAATATTAATGATAAAAATAAATATTAATGATAAAAATAAATATTAATGATAAAAATAAATAATAATGATAAAAATAAATAATGATGATAAAAATAAATATTAGTGATGAAAATAAATATTAATGATAAAAATAAATATTAATGATAAAAATACATTTTAATGATAATAATAAATATTAATGATAGAAATAAATAATAATGATAAAAAATAAATATTAATGATAAAAATAAATATTAATGATATAAATAAATATTAATGATAAAAATAAATAATAATGATAAAAATAAATATTAATGATAAAAATAAATATTAATGATAAAAATAAATATTAATGATATAAATAAATAATAATGATAAAAATAAATATTAATGATAAAAAATAAATATTAATGATAAAAATAAATAATAATGATAAAAATAAATATTAATGATAAAAATAAATATTAATGATAAAAATAAATATTAATGATAAAAATAAATAATAATGATAAAAATAAATATTAATGATAAAAATAAATATTAATGATAAAAATAAATATTAATGATAAAAATAAATAATAATGATAAAAATAAATAATGATGATAAAAATAAATATTAGTGATAAAAATAAATATTAATGATAAAAATACATATTAATGATAAAAATAAATATTAATGATAGAAATAAATAATAATGATAAAAAATAAATATTAATGATAAAAAATAAATATTAATGATATAAATAAATAATAATGATAAAAATAAATATTAATGATAAAAATAAATATTAATGATAAAAATAAATATTAATGATAAAAATAAATAATAATGATAAAAATAAATATTAATGATAAAAATAAATATTAATGATAAAAATAAATATTAATGATAGAAATAAATAATAATGATAAAAAATAAATATTAATGATAAAAATAAATATTAATGATAAAAATAAATAATAATGATAAAAATAAATATTAATCATAAAAATAAATATTAATGATAAAAATAAATATTAATGATAAAAATAAATAATAATGATAAAAATAAATATTAATGATAAAAATAAATATTAATGATAAAAATACATTTTAATGATAATAATAAATATTAATGATAGAAATAAATAATAATGATAAAAAATAAATATTAATGATAAAAATAAATATTAATGATATAAATAAATATTAATGATAAAAATAAATAATAATGATAAAAATATATATTAATGATAAAAATAAATATTAATGATAAAAATAAATATTAATGATATAAATAAATAATAATGATAAAAAATAAATATTAATGATAAAAAATAAATATTAATGATAAAAATAAATATTAATGATAAAAATAAATATTAATGATAAAAATAAATATTGATGATAAAAATAAATATTGATGATAAAAATAAATAATGATGATAAAAATAAATATTGATGATAAAAATAAATATCAATGATAAAAATAAATATCAATGATTAAAATAAATATTAATGATAAAAATAAATATTAATGATAAAAATAAATATTAATGATAAAAATAAATAATAATGATAAAAATAAATAATAATGATAAAAAATAAATATTAATGATAGAAATAAATAATAATGATACAAATAAATAATAATGATAAAATAAATATTAATGATAAAAATAAATATTAATGATTAAAATAAATATTAATGATAAAAATAAATATCAATGATAAAAATAAATATCAATGATAAAAATAAATATCAATGATAAAAATAAATATTCATGATAAAAATAAATATTAATGATAAAAATAAATATTAATGATAAAAATAAATAATAATGATAAAAATAAATAATAATGATAAAAATAAATATTAATGATAAAAATAAATATTAATGATAAAAATAAATAATAATGATAAAAATAAATAATAATGATAAAAATAAATATTAATGATAAAAATAAATATTAATGATAAAAATAATTATTAATGATAAAAATAAATAATAATGATAAAAATAAATATTAATGATAAAAATAAATATTAATGATAAAAATAAATATTAATGATAAAAATAAATATTAATGATAAAATAAATATTAATGATAAAAAAAATATTAATGATAAAAATAAATATTGATGATAAAAAATAAATATTGATGATAAAAATAAATAATGATGATAAAAATAAATAATGATGATAAATATTAATGATAAAAATAAATATTAATGATAAAAATAAATAATAATGATAAAAATAGATATTAATGATAAAAATAAATATTAATGATAAAAATAAATATTAATGATAAAAATAAATATTAATGATAAAAATAAATATTAATGATAAAAATAAATATTAATGATAAAAATAAATAATAATGATAAAAATAAATAATGATGATAAAAAATAAATATTAATGATAAAAATAAATATTAATGATAAAAAATAAATATTAATGATAAAAATAAATATTGATAGAAATAAATAATAATGATAAAAAATAAATATTAATGATAAAAATAAATATTAATGATAAAAATAAATATTAGTGATAAAAATAAATAATAATGATAAAAATAAATATTAATGATAAAAATAAATATTAATGATAAAAATAAATATTAATGATAAAAATAAATAATAATGATAAAAATAAATAATGATGATAAAAATAAATATTAGTGATGAAAATAAATATTAATGATAAAAATAAATATTAATGATAAAAATACATTTTAATGATAATAATAAATATTAATGATAGAAATAAATAATAATGATAAAAAATAAATATTAATGATAAAAAATAAATATTAATGATATAAATAAATATTAATGATAAAAATAAATAATAATGATAAAAATATATATTAATGATAAAAATAAATATTAATGATAAAAATAAATATTAATGATATAAATAAATAATAATGATAAAAAATAAATATTAATGATAAAAAATAAATATTAATGATAAAAATAAATAATAATGATAAAAATAAATATTAATGATAAAAATAAATATTAATGATAAAAATAAATATTAATGATAAAAATAAATAATAATGATAAAAATAAATATTAATGATAAAAATAAATATTAATGATAAAAATAAATATTAATGATAAAAATAAATAATAATGATAAAAATAAATAATGATGATAAAAATAAATATTAGTGATAAAAATAAATATTAATGATAAAAATACATATTAATGATAAAAATAAATATTAATGATAGAAATAAATAATAATGATAAAAAATAAATATTAATGATAAAAAATAAATATCAATGATATAAATAAATAATAATGATAAAAATAAATATTAATGATAAAAATAAATATTAATGATAAAAATAAATATTAATGATAAAAATAAATAATAATGATAAAAATAAATATTAATGATAAAAATAAATATTAATGATAAAAATAAATATTAATGATAGAAATAAATAATAATGATAAAAAATAAATATTAATGATAAAAAATAAATATTAATGATAAAAATAAATAATAATGATAAAAATAAATATTAATGATAAAAATAAATATTAATGATAAAAATAAATATTAATGATAAAAATAAATAATAATGATAAAAATAAATATTAATGATAAAAATAAATATTAATGATAAAAATACATTTTAATGATAATAATAAATATTAATGATAGAAATAAATAATAATGATAAAAAATAAATATTAATGATAAAAAATAAATATTAATGATATAAATAAATATTAATGATAAAAATAAATAATAATGATAAAAATAAATATTAATGATAAAAATAAATATTAATGATAAAAATAAATATTAATGATATAAATAAATAATAATGATAAAAAATAAATATTAATGATAAAAAATAAATATTAATGATAAAAATAAATATTAATGATAAAAATAAATATTAATGATAAAAATAAATATTGATGATAAAAATAAATATTGATGATAAAAATAAATAATGATGATAAAAATAAATAATGATGATAAAAATAAATAATGATGATAAAAATAAATATTAGTGATAAAAATAAATATTAATGATAAAAATAAATATTAATGATAAAAATACATATTAATGATAAAAATAAATATTAATGATAAAAATAAATAATAATGATATAATTAAATATTAATGATAAAAAATAAATATTAATGATAAAAATAAATAATAATGATAAAAATAAATATTAATAATAAAAATAAATATTAAAAAAAATAATAAATATTAATGAAAAAAATAAATAATAATGATTGATAAAAATAAATATTAATGATAAAAATAAATATTAATGATAATAATAAATAATAATGATAAAAAATAAATATTAATGATAAAAAATAAATATTAATGATAAAAATAAATAATAATGATAAAAATAAATATTAATGAAAAAAATAAATATTAATAAAAAAAATAAATATTAATGATAAAAATAAATAATAATGATAAAAATAAATATTAATGAAAAAAATAAATATTAATAAAAAAAATAAATATTAATGATAAAAATAAATAATAATGATAAAAATAAATAATAATGATAAAAAATAAATATTAATGATAAAAATAAATATTAATGATAAAAATAAATATTAATGATAAAAATAAATATTAATGATAAAAATAAATATTAATGATAAAAATAAATATTAATGATAAAAATAAATATTAATGATAAAAATAAATATTAATGATAAAAATAAATATTAATGATAAAAATAAATAATAATGATAAAAATAAATAATGATGATAAAAATAAATATTAGTGATAAAAATAAATATTAATGATAAAAATACATATTAATGATAAAAATAAATATTAATGATAGAAATAAATAATAATGATAAAAAATAAATATTAATGATAAAAATAAATATCAATGATATAAATAAATAATAATGATAAAAATAAATATTAATGATAAAAATAAATATTAATGATAAAAATAAATATTAATGATAAAAATAAATAATAATGATAAAAATAAATATTAATGATAAAAATAAATATTAATGATAAAAATAAATATTAATGATAGAAATAAATAATAATGATAAAAATAAATATTAATGATAAAAAATAAATATTAATGATAAAAATAAATAATAATGATAAAAATAAATATTAATCATAAAAATAAATATTAATGATAAAAATAAATATTAATGATAAAAATAAATAATAATGATAAAAATAAATATTAATGATAAAATAAATATTAATGATAAAAATACATTTTAATGATAATAATAAATATTAATGATAGAAATAAATAATAATGATAAAAAATAAATATTAATGATAAAAAATAAATATTAATGATATAAATAAATATTAATGATAAAAATAAATAATAATGATAAA
>JAPQNM010000037.1:3893108-3895608 GCA_029783475.1 Metacarcinus magister | reverse complement strand
TCCCCTCACGTCATCTACTCACCATTGAACTCTCGTCTATGGAATCGAGACTCATGACTGTGACGTGCACGAGGACGGTAGTGGGGTCGTCGCCCCCTTTGGGAGGAGCCATCTTGTCGTAGTCTCGAGGATTGTCAGGCATGATATCCTCAAACTCGAGAGGACCGTCGTTCACGCTTCCCCTCACCAGGCTGGGGGAGGAGAGGGGAAAAGGTGAAATGAGTAGGCATTGGGAGACGTAAAAAGTGGAAGGAGAGGGGAAGAAATTGAGTGTGTGGTATTTGGGGAGGAAAAAGGGGAAAAAATTAGAGTGTATGGGTATTTAGAGATATAAAAAGGGAAGGAGAGGGGAAAGAGGAGGAGTGTGTGGGTATTTAGAGGGCTAAAAGGGAAAGGGAAGTGTGTGTGGGTATTTGTGAAGATAAGAGGGGAAGGAGAGGGATTATTTGGGTATCTGGAGAAGGAAAAGGGGAAATAATTGAAGTGTGTTAGGGGAAGGAAGTGCAGTGTGTTGGCATTTGGAGAGGGAAGAGGGGAAAGGAGGTGGAGTGGGGTGTGTGGGTATGTGGAGAGGGAAGAGGGGAAAGGAGATGAAGTGTGTGGGTACTTGAGGGGTATAAGGGGAAAGATAGACAGTGTGTGGGTATTTGGGAAGGGAAAAAGGGAAAGGAAGAGAGGGAGAAAGAGAGAACGAAAGGGTTAAGAGAACGAACACACACACACAAAAAAAAATCACAAACACAACAGAAAATATTACATCCTTCAACTGTGATCATTTTTTTTTTTTTTTGTCCTCTTTACTAGACTTCAAAGAGGAAAAAAAAAACCAGACAACACAAAACAAAAAATAACTAAAAAAAAATACATAACAAAAATTACAAAAACATTATAAAAAAAAAACTTACCTACATACAAATAATAATAAAAAAAATCATATATATATAAAAAAAAACTATCATTTTCATCTTGTTATTTTTTCCTCTTTTTCCCTCCTTGACTAACCAACATTCATCTCTTTCCTCCATTAATTCTGAGGATGAAGAGGAGGAGGAGGAGGAGGAGGAGGAGGAGTCTGGAGGGAAAGTGAGGAAGATAAAACATGTATGGAGGTAAGTGTGAGATGGGGAGGTAATAAAAGTGAGGAGAGAGAGAGACAGCGAAGAATGGAAGGAGGAAGAACAGGAAGGAGAAGGAAGATAAATGACATGGAGAGAGAGAGAGAGAGAGAGAGAGAGAGAGAGAGAGAGAGAGAGAGAGAGAGAGAGAGAGAGAGAGAGAGAGAGAGAGAGAGAGAGAGAGAGAGAGAGAGAGAGAGAGAGAGAGAGAGAGAGAGAGAAAGTCAAAAAGAAAAATAGAGATAATGGGTGAGGAAGGAAGCAGAGGAAAAGAAAAAGAAAGAGAGAACAGAAGGGTAGAAGGAGATAAAGAAAGGAGAAGAAAGAATGGAGGAAGGGAGATAAGAAAAATAGAAGGAAGAAGAGAGGAAGAGAGATAAGAAATGATTAGGAAAAAGAAGAAAGGGTGAAAGGAAATGAAGATATATTAAAGGAAGAGAAAGAAATGGAAATCTAGTACATTGGAAATTGAAGAAAAGAAAAAGAAAAAGAGGAAAAAAAATTGAATAAAAAAGTAAATATAAATAATCCAAAATAAAAATAAATAAACAAAAACTGAAATTAAAAGAAACTGAAAATGGAAAAGAAAAAATAGAAAAGGATTGAAGGAGAATAAAAGAAACAAAACAATGAAAAGAATCCATTTGAAAATACTCTCTCTCTCTCTCTCTCTCTCTCTCTCTCTCTCTCTCTCTCTCTCTCTCTCTCTCTCTCTCTCTCTCTCTCTCTCTCTCTCTCTCTCTCTCTCTCACCTGGTAATGATAATTGATTGCCAACCATCTTAATTACCTCACCTGTTCATTAATGGTTTCATGATCATCACACACACCAACCTATACTCCTCCTCCTCCTCCTCCTCCTCCTCCTCCTCCTCCTCCTCCTCCTCCTCCTTCTCCTCCTCCTCCTTCTCCTCCTTGTATTCTTCCTTTTCCACTTTAATTCATAGGATTTTTCATGATTCTGTGAATTTTTTTTTCCCTTTTTTTTTTGGCCCGGAAAATGTCGACCAAAATTCACGTCAAAAACATTAACATCATTTACTGCAAAACTATTAGTCCTAGAGCAAATATGTATAGATACTAAATTGTAGAGTTTAACAAGTTATATAAGATGGAGCAATAACCTTTCCAATATCTTCAATAAAACTGGAGACAATGAGGAATAAAGTAATGTTTTTTGAAAAAAACAAATGTGACATTTTTTCAATTATTTACATTCAATTGTCATCATACTATAGCTTACTAGAACGGCCGTTGTCTTCTCTTTCTTTTGTATTCCTTGAATTTTTTACGTAAACTCCATATTTTTCGAGTTATTTAATAAAACGTGATTTTATGAAAATAATCTAAGGGTTGTACCCACGAAAATTGGTGAAAATTTTCAAA
>JAPQNM010000037.1:3885608-3888108 GCA_029783475.1 Metacarcinus magister | reverse complement strand
TAATGTATTTTATTTAATCTATTATCTATTATCTATTATCTCTCTCTCTCTCTCTCTCTCTCTCTCTCTCTCTCTCTCTCTCTCTCTCTCTCTCTCTCTCTCTCTCTCTCTCTCTCTCTCATCTTCCTACCTGACAGGAAATCCGAAATTCTGTGTAAAAAGATGATACAAGGGAGCGAGCGAGAGAGAGAGAGAGAGAGAGAGAGAGAGAGAGAGAGAGAGAGAGAGAGAGAGAGAGAGAGAGAGAGAGAGAGAGAGAGAGAGAGAGAGAGGATAATGGAAAGTTAGTGCTCGCTCCTTATAAAAAAGTGAAAAGTAAACCGAGAGAGAGAGAGAGAAAAAGAAAAAAAGAGAAAAAGAGAAAAAAAGAGAGATAATTATAATGGAAGTTTGGTGTTCGATCCTTATAAAAGACAAAAAGTAAAGAAAGAGAGAGAGAGAGAGAGAGAGAGAGAGAGAGAGAGAGAGAGAGAGAGAGAGAGAGAGAGAGAGAGAGAGAGAGAGAGAGAAAAATGAATAGCATAAAGGAAGTGTGAAAGAAGGAAAGAAGGAGTAAATAACAAAGAGGAGGAGTAGGAAAGGGAGAGAATAGGATAGGGAGTGAAAGAGGAGTGGAAAAGGGAGTAAAAAGGGAGTAAAAGTGGGAGTGAAAGTGGGAGTGAAAGAGGAGTGGAGTAAAGTGGAGTGGCACGTCTCTGGGTACTGTGTCACTATCCCTTAAAGAAACTATGCAATATCAACCAACCTTTACAATCTTTCAAGTGGTTAGTAGAGGAATGGAAGATAGGAAGAGAGAGAGAGAGAGAGAGAGAGAGAGAGAGAGAGAGAGAGAGAGAGAGAGAGAGAGAGAGAGAGAGAGAGAAGAGAGAGAGAGAGAGAGAGAGAGAGAGAGAGAGATGCGAAGTGAAGGGAGGTAATAGGAAAAGGGAGAAAGATAAAAGGAATGGAAAGGAAGGAAGGAATGAGAGAGATAAAAGGAATATAGGATAGGAATAGTAAGTGTAAGAGAGAGAATTGAGAGAAAGAAAGGAATAGAGAAGAGAGATAGATTAAGAAAATAAAGTAAAAAGGGTAAAATAAAAGCAGAGAAGAGGAAAGGATAAGAGGAACATGGAGTGGAAACAAGAGGGAAAGAACAGAGGGGAAAGAAGAAGAGAGGAAGTGGAAAAAGAGAGGTGGAGATAGGAGAGAGAAGAGAGAACAATGGAATGGAGAGGAAAGGAAAGAATAAAAAATCATGAGAGATAGGAGAAAAGATAATAAGAAAGAATGAGAAAGAAAGGAGAAGAAGGGGAAATTAGATTACCTAGCCTGTGAGGGGAAGAGAGGAATAGGGGGAAGAGGGAAGAGAGGAAAGAAGGGAAGAAGGGAAGAAGGGGAAGAGAGGAAAACATCATATAACTAAAGAGACAGTTTGGCAAAAATGAGAGAGGGGAAAATGAAATGGGAAAGGGGAGAGGGATGGATGGACGCAGGAAAGAGGGGAAAGAAGGGGAAGAGAGGGGAAGGGAAGGGAAGGGAGGGAAGGAAGGGAAGGGAGGGGAAGGGAGATGTATTGTACAGGGTAAGAGGAACAAACTAGAGATTACAACTAAGATTAAAAATAAAGATTAGGATTTATTCATTTACTGTCTCCCTGTCTCTCCTCCTCCTCCTCCTCCTCCTCCTCCTCCTCCTTCTTCTTCTTCTTCTTCCCTCCTTCCTTCCTTCCTTTATCATTCTTCTCTTACTTTCTCTTTCCTTCCATCCTTCCCTTCCGGTCTCCCTCCCTTCCTCCCTTCCTCCCTCCCCGCCAATCATAGGAAATTCACGACCTGACACACACACACACACACACACACACACACACACACACACACACACACACACACGTCCAAAAACAGAAAGGGATAACGAAACCAAAATAAATTAGAAAACACATCGAGAACTACAACCACCACCACCACCACCACCACCACCACCACCACCACCACCACCACCACCACCACCACCACCACCACCACCACAACGTTAAATTCAAATCCCCATCTTCCCCGCAGCTCGCTACCTCCTTATCGTAAATGGAAAGAAAATGAGAAAGGTCCATGTTAGTCCTTGATTTACAGCCCCTTTAGACGACGCCTCCTCCTCCTCCTCCTCCTCCTCCTCCTCCTCCTCCTCCTCCTTCTCCCGCGTGAGGTGAAGAGTCAAGCAAGGATTCAACGGGTTTGATGTAAGTTGGCGGTGAGGGAAGCGTGTAGGTGTCCAGAGGCTGTAGAGAGTTGAAGATGAGTTTGTGAGAGCTCGTCCATTGTGAGAGCTCGTCCATCCCTCTCTCTCTCTTGCTCTTACTCTCTCTTACTCTCTCTCTCTCTCTCTCTCTCTCTCTCTCTCTCTCTCTCTCTCTCTCTCTCTCTCTCTCTCTCTCTCTCTCCATTTTGCATTTTCCTCACTTCTTCTCCCTCCTCCTCCTCCTCCTCCTCCTCCTCCTGCTTCCTTCTCGCTTACGTCGCCTCCTCTT
>JAPQNM010000037.1:3878108-3880608 GCA_029783475.1 Metacarcinus magister | reverse complement strand
TACTTCTTCCCTTATTCGCGCTCTCTCTCTTTCTCTCTTTCTCTCTTTCCAATCCTTAACACTTTAGTTATTTACGTTGCTACCTATGCATATTTTCCTCCTCCTCCTCCTCCTCCTCTTCCTCTCCCTCTTCCTCTTCCTCCTCTCAATATCTTCCAGTCCATCCATCTCACTACCTATGAATACCTTACTCTTCTTCCTCTTCCTGCCACGTCTTCCTCCTCCTCCTCCTCCTCCTCCTCCTCCTCCTCCTCCTCTTCCTGATTTTCCACCGTGTCCATCATAACCTGTATTTTTCACGTTTAGAACCACAATTTTCTTCATTTTTCTTCGATGTGAAACTTTTATCATCTATTTTCCTTGCATTATTATTATTATTATTATTATTATTATTATTATTATTATTATTATTATTATTATTATTATTATTATTGAACATGTATATATGGTATTTGAAACCAGAAATCCGCCACTGCTTATCTCCCTCCTCCTCCTCCTCCTCCTCCTCCTCCTCCTCCCCTTCCCCTTCCTCTCCCTCTTCCTCCTCTTGACAGCCACTCACGCACCTCCAGTTTTGACCAATCAGGTGAAGGCGTGTGTTAGACATCCGCCAATCATATGTGAGAAGGGAGAGGAATGCTAAAAGGAGGAGGAGGAGGAGGAGGAGGAGGAGGAGGAGGAGAAAAACTTGAAGCCAGATTATAGAAGGGAAGTTTAGATCATACATTTTCTCTCTCTCTCTCTCTCTCTCTCTCTCTCTCTCTCTCTCTCTCTCTCTCTCTCTCTCTCGAATCTGAGGGCTAAAATAATAAATTGAAAGTGTAATATGAAAACAAGGGGAAGGAATAGGGTGGAAAGAGGGGAGACGAGGGGACGAATTACACCCAAGACGCAAAGAAAAGAGAGAGAGAGAGAGAGAGAGAGAGAGAGAGAGAGAGAGAGAGAGAGAGAGAGAGAGAGAGAGAGAGAGAGAAGGGTGCAAGAGTAAAAGAAACATAACAACGAAAGGAGGAAGTGGTGCATAACGAAGAACGGAAAAAGAGAGAGAGAGAGAGAGAGAGAGAGAGAGAGAGAGAGAGAGAGAGAGAGAGAGAGAGAGAGAGAGAGAGAGAGAGAGAGAGAGAGAGAGAGAGAGAGAGAGAGAGAGAGAGAGAGAGAGAATGTTCAGAAGAGAGGATAATGAGAAAACAGGAGAAACAAAGGAAAAGGTGAATAAATATCGTGTTTCCCTAAATGTTTGTTAAATGGAAGAAGAGAAAAAGAGAGAAAAAAGAGAGAAAAGAGAAAAAAGTTGACCTTCACTTCTGATTTACAACAAATAGGACTCCTGAGGCTCATAAGAGGAGGAGGAGGAGGAGGAGGAGGAGGAGGAGGAGGAGGAGGAGGAGGAGGAGGAGGAAGAAGTAAGGAAAGAGAGTTATAGTAAGGTTAGAGAACGAGAAACAGAAGGAAGAGAAGGAAAGGAAGAAAGAAAATAAAGGAAAGGAGATGGAAAAGATAGAACAAAAAATGAAGGAAGATAGGAAAGGAGGAAGGGAAGGGAAGGGAAAGAGAAAGAGTGACAAGGAGGAACGAATGAGGGAAGAGGGAGGGAGAGAGAGGAAGGAATGAGGGAAGAAGGAGGGGAGAGGAAGGAGGTATTAAAGGAGAAGATAGGCAGACAATAATTACGATAACTGAGGAGTTAATGAAGCGATGGAGGGGGGAGAGAGAGAGAGAGAGAGAGAGAGAGAGAGAGAGAGAGAGAGAGAGAGAGAGAGAGAGAGAGAGAGAGAGAGAGAGAGTGAGAGAGAGGTAAGCACAAATTCAAGGCATCGATCTGGTTTGCTAGTCGATGCAAACTTGGTCAATTATTAGTGAGAGAGAGAGAGAGAGAGAGAGAGAGAGAGAGAGAGAGAGAGGAGAGGAGGAGAGAGAGAGAGAGAGAGAGAGAGAGAGAGAGAGAGAGAGAGAGAGAGAGAGAGAGAGAGAGAGAGAGAGAGAGAGAGAGAGAGACGAGAGAGAGAGAGAGAGAGAGAGAGAGAGAGTCTTACATCCCACCCTTACCTGTCTCATTATCTAAAAAAGGTGTTTATGAGTGGAGAGAAAACCAGGTAAGTTTTGAGAGGGAAAAAAAAAAGAGTTAAGAGAGAGAGAGAGAGAGA
Organism: Metacarcinus magister; assembly: GCA_029783475.1. Classification (NCBI taxonomy): domain Eukaryota; kingdom Metazoa; phylum Arthropoda; class Malacostraca; order Decapoda; family Cancridae; genus Metacarcinus; species Metacarcinus magister. Next base: position 3,878,464 of record JAPQNM010000037.1, on the reverse strand, counting down.
GAGAGAGAGAGAGAGAGAGAGAGAGAGAGAGAGAGAGAGAGAGAGAGAGAGAGAGAGAGAGAGAGAGAGAGAGAGAGAGAGAGAGAGGAGAGAGAGAGAGAGAGAGAGAGAGAGAGAGAGAGAGAGAGAGAGAAAGGAAGAGATCATGACATCCACAGGAACACACAAGACAGATGGAAGAGTGAGGAGGAAAAAAAGGAAATAAATACAAGAGGGAAAAAAAGAGGAGGAGGAAAGAAAGTGGAAGAGGAAGAAAGTGGAGGAGGAAAGTGGAGAAGATATGGACTTTGTTGGTGGAGGAGAAGGGTTAAATTGGATTAGGAAGAGAGAGAGAGAGAGGGGAGAATGAGAGGAGA
>JAPQNM010000037.1:3842519-3870508 GCA_029783475.1 Metacarcinus magister | reverse complement strand
CCCATCGTATAAGATGCCAATTTGAGCGAGAGAGAGAGAGAGAGAGAGAGAGAGAGAGAGAGAGAGAGAGAGAGAGAGAGAGAGAGAGAGAAAGAGTAAAGAGAGTGACACCAAGAAAAATGGAAAAGGTGTAATGGAACGAAGGAAAGAAAACGTGAAACCGGAATGAGATGACAGGGAGAAGGAAGGGAAGACGAGGTGAGGAAAAGAAGGAAAGAGATAGAGGAAGAGGGAGGAGGAGGAGGAGGAGGAGGAGGAGGAGGAGGAGACAAAGAAGAGCCAGTGTGCTTATAAGGCAGAGAGAGAGAGACAGAGAGAGAGAGAGAGAGAGAGAGAGAGAGAGAGAGAGAGAGAGAGAGAGAGAGAGAGAGAGTAGGGTGTGCCTAGATAACAGAAAAGGGATCACGAAATCTCTCTCTCTCTCTCACTTCCCTGAATCCTTGAGTGTCAGATTCTAACCAACTCTTAAGAAAGGATGAAAGAGAGAGAGAGAGAGAGAGAGAGAGAGAGAGAGAGAGAGAGAGAGAAGAGAGAGAGAGAGAGAGAGAGAGAGAGAGAGAGAGAGAGAGAGAGAGAGAGAGGATGAAATGAAGATAAGTCCAGGAAAAAAAAAAGGTGAGGAATATCTGGAGAGGGAATAGAGAGGGAAAGTGGAGAGGTGAGGGAGAGGGGAGAGTGTCAGGTGAAGGTTCCCCTCTACCTTAATGGGCGTGGTTTTGGACACCCTGTAGTGGTCCTAAGGGAGGCCAGGTGAGAGAGAGAGAGAGGAGAGAGAGAGAGAGAGAGAGAGAGAGAGAGAGAGAGAGAGAGAGAGAGAGAAACAGACGATCCCAATTGGATAAAATAATCTTGCATTGAAAGAAAAACATTGTGTTATGAAAATATGAGAGAAATGAAATACCAAAAATGTTTGAAAAGAATATTGACTATAAACAAAACAAACAAACAAACAAAAAACGGATAAAAATGTGATGATGTTCAAGGTTTCAAAAAAAATAAACATACACAAATAAAGAATAAATAATAAAACAAATAAAAAAAAGTAAGTAAAAAAGTAAAACAGATAAATATTTAAGAAACAAATAAAAAACGACGTCAGGATGAAACTATGTGAGATGATCAAAGAGAGAAAAAAAAAGTGAGAAAAAGAGGAAGAGAGCAAGAGAGAGTAAATAAAACATATGTACCATCTATGTACTACGTATCTATAATTTAATCTCTCTCTCTCTCTCTCTCTCTCTCTCTCTCTCTCTCTCTCTCTCTCATTTGTATTACTCTCTTTCTTTATTGAACCGACATGCAAGTAAACCTTTTTTTATACGTTTTTTTATTGCATGAACAAATAGATAAATAAAGTAATAGAAGATAATAGATAAATAAAGGATTGTGGCAGAGTTAACACAAGCAGACTCCCAAACACTCCTGTCTCCACTCGTACAAGTTGAATATTTACTCTACCTTCTCCATCTCTATATTCCAGCTGCCATCACAAAGGAAACCAATAATAACGCAGGAATTATTATCATTATTACTATTATTATTATTGCTATTACTATTATTATTACTATTGTTGTTATTGTTGTTGTTATTATCGTATCTTCAAATGTTTTCGTTTCTCCTGCAGGTTTCTCTCTCCTCTTTTGCACACTGACGCGATGGAAGTTTTTGTCCACCTGAACGAAACTAAACGAAAATGAACGAAGAATAGAAGAGGGAAGTGATAAGAGGTACAGGGAAGGAAAGAAAGAAGGAAGAAAAGAAGGAAGGAAAGAAGGAAGGAGAGAAGGAAGGAAGAAAGGAAATTAAACAGTAGATTTAAGAGAAATAATGACGAAAAAAACAATGAAAAAGGAAACATAATTCAACAATATATAGTTGAATAAAAGAAAAAGAAGAGGAAGAGGAAGAAGAAGAAGAAGAAGAAGAAGAAGAAGAAGAAGAAGAAGAAGAAGAAGAAGAAGAAGAAGAAGAAGAAGAAAAATAATAAAAAGAAGAAACAGAGAAAGAGAAGAAGAAAACAAAGAAGAAGTAGAAGAATAATTCCCACTACTACTACTACTACTACTACTACTACTACTACTACTACTACTACTACTACTACTACTTCAAGATGTATGGAATGCTACTTAAAAGTGTGATGTTCTTCGGGCAGGTAAGATAAATTGACTCTCTCTCTCTCTCTCTCTCTCTCTCTCTCTCTCTCTCTCTCTCTCTCTCTCTCTCTCTCTCTCTCTCTCTCTCTCTCAAGAATTTGATTAAAGTTGCTGTATCTTTGGAGTGGACAATCACATCTCCCCTCACCCCACCCATCCCTCATCTCCCCCTATCTCCCCTCATCTCCTCTCACCCCCCTATCTACCCACATCTCCCCTCTTATCTCCCCTCCCCTTTATTCCCTCTCCCTCACTCTTCACTGCCATTCCTTCCTCCCATTCTCTCTCTCTCTCTCTCTCTCTCTCTCTCTCTCTCTCTCTCTCTCTCTCTCTCTCTCTCTCTCTCTCTCTCTCTCTTAAATTACTCTAAAAGCTTGGAATGAATAGACCTTTCCACCCCACCCCCCCCCTTACAATGGTCAGGTCACAGACAAGACACACACACATTAGGAGAGAAGTAGTAGTAGTAGTAGTAGTAGTAGTAGTAGTAGTAGTAGTAGTAGTAGTAGTAGTAGTAGTAGTAGTAGTAGTAGTAGTAGTAGTAGTAGTAGTAGTAGTAGTAGTAGTAGTAGTAATAGTAACTACTCAAAATTGATATAAAGAGTTAAATAACACACTTTATGGAGAAAATAAAGAGAGGAAAGTCAACCCCCCTTCTCCCCCTTTCCCTCCCTTTTCCCCTTCCCCCCTCCCTTACCCCCCTTTCCTTCCCCTCCTTCCCCGCAAAAAAAAACGGGTTCCATGGTAAAAATCCAGGGAGTGAAATTGAAAAACTTGAAGAGCGAAAGCGAGAGAGAGAGAGAGAGAGAGAGAGAGAGAGAGAGAGAGAGAGAGAGAGGAGAGAGAGAGAGAGAGAGGAGAGAGAGAGAGAGAGAGAGAGAGAGGTCATTAACATAAATGACCTCTTTGTTGTATTTCATTTCCTGTCATTTTCTTTCATTTTCTTTCTCATCTTTGCACTTTTAGAGAAAATATAGAAAAAGAAAAAAAAAAAGAAAACGTGTGTGTGTGTGTGTGTGTGTGTGTGTGTGTGCGTGTATGTATGTGTGTGTGTGTGTGTGTGTGTGTGTGTGTGTGTGTACGTGAAGGCTTTTGTGTGTACCTCCGTCTTCTCGTTTTATTTTAGTCTCTTTTTATAACATAATATCGACCAATATCTCTCTCTCTCTCTCTCTCTCTCTCTCTCTCTCTCTCTCTCTCTCTCTCTCTCTCTCTCTCTCTCTCTCTCTCTCTCTATCCTTGCCCTCTGCCTCACGTATCCTCCCACGTTTGCTTCCTGCCTTCCTCCTCCTCCTCCTCCTCCTCCTCCTCCTCTCCTCATTTTCACAGCTGCCTTATACTTCAATGGCTCTTTGTTCTTCCATTCCTCGATTTCTCTCTCTCTCTCTCTCTCTCTCTCTCTCTCTCTCTCTCTCTCTCTCTCTCTCTCTCTCTCTCTCTCTCTCTCTCTCCTTATCCTCTGTTTCCTCTCTACTCGTCCATTCATCTTTTTCCTTTCAAGCTGAAGAGGTTTTCCATGCTTTCCTCCAACCTTTCTCTCCATCCCTCCATCTCTCCCTCCTTCCCTCTATCCTTCTCTCCTTCCCTCCATCCCTCCCTCCCTTCCTCCATCCCCTTTCCTTCCACTTTCCAATTAAATTTTTACTCCAGATAGGAAGAAATACTTTTTTCCTGTGTGTGTGTGTGTGTGTGTGTGTGTGTGTGTGTGTGTGTGTGTGTGTGTGTGTGTGTGTGTGTGTGTGTGTGTGCGTTTTGAGGGGTTCATATTTCAAGGTTGCGTCATAGTGTTAAGAGTTAAGACTGTGACGCAACCTTGATCTAGTCTCTCTCTCTCTCTCTCTCTCTCTCTCTCTCTCTCTCTCTCTCTCTCTCTCTCTCTCTCTCTCTCTCTCTCTCTCTCTCTCTCTCGCTCGCTCTAAATTCAAGGAAAATTAATTGTTGAAAGTGCGTATATATATAAATGAGAGAGAGAGAGAGAGAGAGAGAGAGAGGAGAGAGAGAGAGAGAGAGAGAGAGAGAGAGAGAGAGAGAGAGAGAGAGAGAGAGAGAGAGAGAGAGAGAGAGAGAGAGATTGGCAGTGTCCCTTGGGTCATCAGTATCACATTACCTGGACAGATGAAGGATATTATTTTACCTGGGGAGAGAGAGAGAGAAAGGGAGGGAGAGAGGGAGGGAGGGAGGGAGGGAGGGAGGGAGGGAGAGAAGGAAGGGAAGAAGTTACATAAAGGTTTAAATGAAAGGAATCTTGATAGTCATGCAAGGTCACTCTCTCTCTCTCTCTCTCTCTCTCTCTCTCTCTCTCTCTCTCTCTCTCTCTCTCTCTCTCTCTCACTCATAACACTTCCCTTACTCATTATCTTCACTTCTCCCTCCCTCTCACTCCCTCTCTTCTCCCATTCACTCTCATTACTCCTCCATCTCACCCTCTCACAATCACCGCTTTTTACCACGCGTCTCTCTCTCTCTCTCTCTCTCTCTCTCTCTCTCTCTCTCTCTTCTCTCTCTCTCTCTCTGACACTTCCCCAATCACCTAACTACCTCACTCCCTCCTCCTACTCTTCCTCCTCCTCTCCCCTCCTCCTCCTCCTCCTCCTCTACTCTCCCTAACCACCTAATTTGCCTCCACAAAGCCCCCTCCTCCTCTTCTTTTATTACCCTTTCTCTTTCTCTCTTTCTCTCTTTCTCTCTTTCTCTCTTTCTCTCTCATATACTTTTTCCCTTATCTTCGTCACCATATCCTCCTTCTCCTCTTTTATCAATTGGTAATATTAGATAATGGGAGAGTTCAGTATATTTTTTTCTCTCTCTTACTCTCTCTCTCTCTCTCTCTCTCTACATCGCCTTCTCCTTCTACTCCTTCTACAGTCTTTGGTTTACCTTCCTGTAGCTTGTCTGGTGAATTTTGTTGTGTTGATGTTCATGAAATTCCCGGAAACAGCCTCGTAAGAAGAAAATAAGTCTGGTATTGTATAATTTTCTCTTTGTATTCTTTGGTATATTCTATTTTACCACCACCACCACCACCACCACCTTCCTCCTCCTCCTCTTCTTCCTCCTCCTCCTCTTCCTCAGTACAGCCATAGAAAGTTATCAGAAACCTCAACAAGCCAGTCATTTCTTTCCTCCTAACTAATAAACTCCCTTAGCACAGTCTCATTCTCCTCCTCTACCGCCTGTATCCGTTTCTCCTTCACTCTTTTCTTCCCCGCAGGCTGAGTACGGTAACTACATATGGGAGAAGATCAAGGAGGAGGCAGGGTGTCGAGGGATGGAGTTTAACATTCACCAGACTTACCCCGACACGATCTTCAGAAACCTTGCGACAGCTTGCGCCAAGGTCACCACGCAAGGGGATGAGAACGACTACCTCAGATTCTTCGGCAGGTAAGAGAGAGAGAGAGAGAGAGAGAGAGAGAGAGAGAGAGAGAGAGAGAGAGAGAGAGAGAGAGAGAGAGAGAGAGAGAGAGAGAGAGAGAGAGAGAGAGAGAGAGAGAGAGAGTAAGTGTGTGTGTGTCTGTTTTGTTTTGTTTTGATTGGACTGTAATAAAGTTTCAAAGATTGTCAACGAAGTGATAAAATAAGTCTCTTGGAATTTACTTTCTCTTGCGAATTTCTGCTATCTCTATTTTCTCCTCCTCCTTCTCTTCTTCTTCTCATCTTCCTCCTCTTCCTCCTCCTCCTCCTCCATTAAGCCTACCGAAATAACTCCTCTAAAAGCCATCACTCTTGCTCACTCCTCCTCCTCCTCCTCATCCTCCTCCTCCTCCTCCTCCTCCTCCTCCTCCTCCTCCTCCTCTTGCCATTATCTCTCCCAATAGATTAATTCCCTTTCCCATACACATCTGCCCCTCACACCTATCCACACCCTCACACCTGCTCCCTATATATATCACCTTCCACACACCTGTATCCTCTACATTCACACACCTGTCTTTTCTGTTTACCTGTCCTTGCTCGATAGACAGGTCGCTTTCTAAACACCTGTCTAGTTCTTCACACCTGTCCTACTCACACCTGTCTCCCTTTACAGGTGTTTCGTGAGGTACTGTCAGCACTACAGGTACGACAAGATGCTCAAAGTGACTGGACGACACTTTTGTCAGCTGTTAAAAGAGATGGATAATTTACACGCACAGATGAGATTTGGGTGAGTGTGTGTGTGTGTGTGTGTGTGTATGTGTATGTGTTGTTTGACCATACCACCTTCTCCTACCACACCAAAACTACCACACAAGTCAACACCACCACCACACTACTCTCCTGTCAACACCATCTCAACACCACCTCCTCCTCCTCTCCTCCCTGCCAGGTTCCCCAAAATGAAATCTCCGTCAATGGTGGTAACAGAATATGATCCTGAGGGCGCCGTGTTGCAGTATCGTTCCTGTCGCTCTGGCCTCTCCCACTATCTCATTGGTAAGACGTGTAGTAGTAGTAGTAGTAGTAGTAGTAGTAGTAGTAGTAGTAGTAGTAGTAGTAGTAGTAGTAGTGGTAATGTCTCTATCCCTATCTTATTTTCACGACAAAGACCGGCTGGAAAGAGGCTGCAAACACACATTGAAGGAAAGACAAAACCTAGCTAGACGCCAGACTGTTTCAGGAAAAAAGACGAAGAGCCCAAATAAGTGATTCAATTTAGTTTTCAGGACCAGCTGATGCTCCCCCAAGGACAAAAAATCTTTATTGTAGGAAAACGGAAAAACAGAGGAAGGCAGACTGCTCTCAAGGGGAAGATACTAGTGAAGGGAGAGACAATAAAGAAAAATACTAGTTAACTTTAGCAATTGTGAGGTTATCGAATAGAAATGTGAGTAAAGGGAAATTCTCGTGTAGCGGCGGTACGAGAGAGAGGAAAACAAGATAAAAGAATAATAAAATACGTAAATAATGGTAGAAGAATGCAATACAGGTTAGCAGCGGAGGGAAGAGTAATGATAAACACGGGTGAACTTAAACACTAGTGAGATTGTGGAGTGCAAAGGAGACTAAGGGGAGAGGGAGAGAAAGGGGAGTGAGAAAGAAAGAGAGAGAGAGAGTGAGAGAAAGAGAGATAATGCTCTACTGCGTTCATGACTAAGTATGTGGCAGTATTTATGACCCCGTGAAAATATTTGAAACACGAGAGAGAGAGAGAGAGAGAGAGAGAGAGAGAGAGAGAGAGAGAGAGAGAGAGAGAGAGAGAGAGAGAGAGAGAGAGAGAGAGAGAGAGAGAGAGAGTTTTATGTAATCTTTCCTTTTTGCCATTAGCATATCACATTAGTAAGAATCATATTTATGTAGCAACCTTGAAAGAAGGAAAACGGGTCAAATAATATAATATAGACAACAGAAAAACACTTTAGATATTGAATACATTTAAATAACAATATTCATTTCCTTGCATTAAATGTATATAAGGTATCGACTGAGGATTAAATTACATTCCTACAAGGTGTATACTAACTGATTCCTACCTTTGTGATCCCGTTAAAGTGAAGGAAACACGAGGAGACAACAACGTAAATAGAAATAATAATAATAATAATAATAATGTTTGTGTGCTCTGAGGTGTTAGTGATCCCGTTGAGATGAAGGAAAACAGGAAAGGAAATGATGTGGATGTGTGTGTGTGTGTGTGTGTGTGTGTGTGTGTGTGTGTGTGTGTGTGTGTGTGTGTGTGTGTGGGTGTGGACGGGATTCCCTACTTAATGAGGTTGTCAACTGTTAGGAAATGAAGATAATCCTTTTAACGCCTTACTCTCTCTCTCTCTCTCTCTCTCTCTCTCTCTCTCTCTCTCTCTCTCTCTCTCTCTCTCTCTCTCTCTCTCTCTCTCTCTTTGGGGGTTAGCGGCGTCGTGATAGGCCAATAGGCTTTGAGAGAGCAGCTTTAACGCGCTATTGGACAATCAACGAGCCAATCAGAACACGAGTTTGGTTTAGGTTCAGACACGTACTGTTGACTTATTCATTTATTTCTTTAATGAATAATATTATGCATGACAGAATGGTGAATTTTTCTTTTCTTTTATTATTATTATTATTATTTGTTTTTAATATCGTGTTTCTCCTTCTCCTCATCCTCCTCTTCCTCCTCTTCCTCCTCCTTATCTTCTTTCTCTTCTTCCTCCTCCTCCTTCTCACTATTCTTTAATTTCATCTATTCAATCTTCACGCAATTATGTTCTAATATTTCTCTTCTTCCTCCTCCACCTCCTCCTCCTCCTCCTCCTCCTCCTCCTCCTCCTCCACCTCCTCCTCCTCCTCCTCCTCCTCCTCCTCCTCCTCCTCCTCCTCCTCCTCCTCCTCCTCCTCCTCCTCCTCCAGGCCAGCTCCTTCAGATCGCCCAGGACTTCTACCGCCTCGCCCTCAGTGTGGAGATATTGACCGAGGAGACTGAAGACATCTCCTTCTGTACCACCTTCAGGTAAGTCTTCTTCCTCCTCCTCCTCCTCCTCTCCTCCTCCTCCTCTTCCTAGACTTTTCCTTTGTGTTCCTTTGTGTTCCTCCTTTTCCTCATCCTTTTTCTTCTCTTTCCCCTCTCTCCGTCTCTTTTAAAGCTTGTTTTATCCTCCTCCTCCTCCTCCTCCTCCTCCTCCTCCTTCTCCTCTTCCTCTTTATCTTCCTCCTCCGTTTCCATTATCATTATATCAACTCCATGTGCTTTTATGTCCTCCTCCTCTTCCTCTTCCTCCTCCTCCTCCTCTCGTAGTAGTAGTAGTAGTAGTAGTAGTAGTAGTAGTAGTAGTAGTAGTAGTAGTAGTAGTAGTAGTAGTACCCGTTTATAAGTGCGTTAACAATAGATTATCAATGGAAAGTCTCTCAGCCAATCCAAAAAGGCGACGCTGCCAGCCAATGACAATGCAGCTTGGTGACGGAACTACTACGCGACACATAACACCAAACTATTGAACTAAAATTGATTACTGAAAAGAGGAAGGGGAGAGTCATTTTTGATTATTATTATTATTATTATTATTATTTTTTTACAGATAATTCAATGCGTGTTTTTTAGTGTTATTATAAATTTTAGTGTTATCATTATTATTATTATTAAGTAGGAGGAGGAGGAGGAGGAGGAGGAGGAACAAGAAGAGGAAGAGGAGGAAGATAGTCTAATAATATGCTAATCAGAACACACCTACAACTTAATTAACTCACCTTCCTTCACATTCAAATTTACACAAACAAACTTTACTAACTCTTGGCAGACACTTTCACCTTGCTGATAAAATAAACTAAATTGACTTAAGTGGTTTATAGGTGCACTTAACAGTCAATCAGGGGAGGTAAGTGGTGCTGGCTATCCTACCTGCCTTCCTATACACACCTGGCAGCTAGGTAATTACGTCCACCTGTCTCATGGCTGGCGACAGGTGCTCTGAGGCAAGGCAGGTTATGGCTACACAATACACCTGTTTGGTTCTTGGGTATAATGTCTTTTTTTTATTATTATTATATTATGTCTTTATTATTATTATCCTGTTTTCTTTTTTTTATTAGTTTTTTTTATCATGCTATATCTTCTTTATTATTAACCCATTCACCGTGATAATGCAAACAGTTTCTTGTATCGCCTGATCTAATAATTTATGATTTTTCAATCTATACATTGAATAATATGCTTAGTATAGTAAATTTCTCCTGGTTTATCTGATTTGAACAGTAGCATCAACACATCGTTTAGTCTTAAGTTACATAAGTTATAAAGCATTGAAGTTGAATACAAAACGATTTCAAAGCCATGATACAAGGGAAGCGCGTTGCCAGACGTATGATACACCACACACCTCACCGACCCCATAGCAGCTTGTTGTTTTGTTTACACACACACACACACACACACACACACACACACACCCCGCGCGCGCGCGCGTTCACCAAACGAGTGTGTGTGTGTGTGTGTGTGTGTGTGTGTGTGTGTGTGTGTGTAATTCACTGTACAGTCTGCTGCTGGTCTCTCGAGACAGCCGGCCGTCCCCCGTATGGAAAGAGCTCAGAGCTCATACTGACCAATCTTTGGGTTAGACCGAGACCACTCACACACAACACACCGGGACAACAAGGTCACAACTCCTCGATTTACATCCCGTACCTACTCACTGCTAGGTGAACAGGGGCTACACGTGAAAGGAGACACACCCAAATAATCTCCGTCCGCCCAGGGGATCGAACCCTGGCCCCCTCAGTTGTGAGCTGAGTGCGCTAACCACTACGCTAGCGGACCGTGTGTGTGTGTGTGAGTGTATATAAACAGAAAGCAAAAGGACGTTTGTGTGTGTATATATATATATATATATATATATATATATATATATATATATATATATATATATACATATATATATATATATATATATATATATATATATACATATATATATATATATATATATATATATATATATATACATATATATATATATATATATATATATATATATATATATATATATATATATATATATATATATTATATATATATATATATATTATATATATATATATATATTATATATATATATATATATATATATTATATATATATATATATATATATATATATATATATTATATATATATATATATATATATATATATATATATATACATATATATTTATATATATATATATATATATATATATATATATATATATATATATACATATATATATATATATATATATATATATATATATATATATATATTATATATATATATATATATATATATATATATATATATATATATATAATCATGTTTTTATATAAATATTAAGTTTCATTTTACTGCGTAATTATTAGTCATAGAACAAATATTCATAATGACAGTTGTACAGTTTAATTAGGTGTATCAGATGCTGCAATGATATTTCCAATATTTCTAATAGCTTTCGGGAAAATGAGGAGGAAAGTCATGTTTTTATATAAATATTAAGTTTCATTTTACTGCGTAATTATTAGTCATAGAACAAATATTCATAATGAGAGTTGTACAGTTTAATTAGTTGTATCAGATGCTGCAATGATATTTCCAATATCTCTAATAGCTTTCGAGAAAATGAGGAGGAAAGTCATGTTTTTATATAAATATTAAGTTTCATTTTACTGCGTAATTATTAGTCATAGAACAAATATTCATAATCACAGTTGTACAGTTTAATTAGTTGTATCAGATGCTGCAATGATATTTCCAATATCTCTAATAGCTTTCGAGAAAATGAGGAGGAAATTCATGTTTTTATATAAATATTAAGTTTCATTTTACTGCGTCATTATTAGCCATAGAACAAATATTCATAATATCAGTTGTACAATTTAATTAGGTCTATCAGATGCTGCAATTATATTTCCAATATCTCTAATAGCTTTCGAGAAAATGACGAGGAAAATCATGTTTTTATATAAAAATACGGTTTTATTTTACTGCGTAATTATTAGTCATAGAACAAATATTCATAATATCAGTTGTACAGTTGAATTAGGTGTATCAGATGATGCAATGATATTTCCAATATCTCTAATAGCTTTCGAGAAAACGAGGAAGAAAGTAATTTTAAAAAAAGTAAAATTCATTATTTATTAGTACTAGTGAAAATATTCATAATGACAGTAGTAGATTTTACTCAGGTCTATCAGATGCTGTAATGATATTTCCAATATCTCTAATAGCTTTCGAGAAAATGAGGAGGAATATCATGTTTTTATATAAATATATAGTTTCATTTTACTGCGTAATTATTAGTCATAGAACAAATATTTATAATGTCAGTTTTACAGTTTAATTAGGTCTATCAGATGCTGCAGTGATATTTCCAATATCTCTAATAGCTTTCGAGAAAATGAGGAGGAAAATCATGTTTTTATATAAATATTAAGTTTCATTTTACTGCGTAATTATTAGTCATAGAACAAATATTCTTAATGAGAGTTGTACAGTTTAATTAGTTGTGTCAGATGCTGCAATGATATTTCCAATATCTCTAATAGCTTTCGAGAAAATGAGGAGGAATATCATGTTTTTATATAAATATATAGTTTCATTTTACTGCGTAATTATTAGCCATAGAACAAATATTCATAATATCAGTTGTACAGTTTAATTAGGTGTATCAGATGCTGCAATGATATTTCCAAATATCTCTAATAGCTTTTGAGAAAATGAGGAGAAAAGTTATGTTTATATAGAAATATTAAGTTTCATTTTACTTAGTAATTATTAGTCATAGAACAAATATTCATAATTTCAGTTTTAGAGTTTAATTAGGTCTATCAGATGCTGCAGTGATATTTCCAATATCTCTAATAGTTTTCGAGAAAATGAGGAGCAAATTCATGTTTTTATATAAATATTAAGTTTCATTTTACTGCGTAATTATTAGTCATAGAACAAATATTCATAATATCAGTTGTACAGTTTAATTAGGTCTATCAGATGCTGCAATTATATTTCCAATATCTCTAATAGCTTTCGAGAAAATGACGAGGAAAATCATGTTTTTATATAAAAATACGGTTTTATTTTACTGCGTAATTATTAGTCATAGAACAAATATTCATTATATCAGTTGTACAGTTGAATTAGGTGTATCAGATGATGCAATGATATTTCCAATATCTCTAATAGCTTTTGAGAAAACGAGGAAGAAAGTAATTTTTAAAAAAAGTAAAATTCAGTATTTATTAGTACAAGTGAAAATATTCATAATGACAGTAGTAGATTTTAATCAGGTCTATCAGATGCTGCAATGATATTTCCAATATCTCTAATAGCTTTCGAGAAAATGAAGAGGAATGTCAGGTTTTTATATAAATATATAGTTTCATTTTACTGCGTAATTATTAGTCATAGAACAAATATTCATAATGTCAGTTTTATAGTTTAATTAGGTTTATCAGATGCTGCAGTGATATTTCCAATATCTCTAATAGCTTTCGAGAAAATGAGGAGGAAAATCATGTTTTTATATAAATATTAAGTTTCATTTTACTGCGTAATTATTAGTCATAGAAAAAATATTCATAACATCAGTTGTAGAGTTTAATTAGGTGTATCAGCTGTTGCAATGATATTTCCAATATCTCTAATAGCTTTCGAGAAAATGAGGAAGAAAGTCATGTTTTTAAATAAATATTAAGTTTAATTTTACTTCGTAATTATTAGTCATAGAACAAATATTCATAATATCAGTTGTACAATTTAATTAGGTCTATCAGATGCTGCAATTATATTTCCAATATCTCTAATAGCTTTCGAGAAAATGACGAGGAAAATCATGTTTTTATATAAAAATACGGTTTTATTTTACTGCGTAATTATTAGTCATAGAACAAATATTCATAATATCAGTTGTACAGTTGAATTAGGTTTATCAGATGATGCAATGATATTTCCAATATCTCTAATAGCTTTCGAGAAAACGAGGAAGAAAGTAATTTCAAAATAAGTAAAATTCATTATTTATTAGTACTAGTGAAAATATTCATAATGACAGTAGTAGATTTTAATCAGGTCTATCAGATGCTGTAATGATATTTCCAATATCTCTAATAGCTTTCGAGAAAATGAGGAGGAATGTCATGTTTTTATATAAATATATAGTTTCATTTTACTGCATAATTATTAGTCATAGAACAAATATTCATAATGTCAGTTTTACAGTTTAATTAGGTTTATCAGATGCTGCAGTGATATTTCCAATATCTCTAATAGCTTTCGAGAAAATGAGGAGGAAAATCATGTTTTTATATAAATATTAAGTTTCATTTTACTGCGTAATTATTAGTCATAGAAAAAATATTCATAACATCAGTTGTAGAGTTTAATTAGGTGTATCAGCTGTTGCAATGATATTTCCAATATCTCTAATAGCTTTCGAGAAAATGAGGAAGAAAGTCATGTTTTTAAATAAATATTAAGTTTCATTTTACTGCGTAATTATTAGTCATAGAACAAATATTCATAATATCAGTTGTACAATTTAATTAGGTCTATCAGATGCTGCAATTATATTTCCAATATCTCTAATAGCTTTCGAGAAAATGACGAGGAAAATCATGTTTTATATAAAAATACGGTTTTATTTTACTGCGTAATTATTAGTCATAGAACAAATATTCATAATATCAGTTGTACAGTTTAATTAGGTCTATCAGATGCTGCAATGATATTTCCAATATCTCTAATAGCTTTCGAGAAAATGAGGAGGAAAGTCATGTTTTTATATAAAATATAAGTTTATTTTACTGCGTAATTATTAGTCATAGAAAAAATATTCATAATATCAGTTGTACAGTTTAATTAGGTGTATCAGATGCTGCAATGATATTTCCAATATCTCTAATAGCTTTCGAGAAAATGAGGAGGAAAGTCATGTTTTTAAATAAATATTAAGTTTCATTTTACTGCGTAATTATTAGTCATAGAACAAATATTCATAATATCAGTTGTACAATTTAATTAGGTCTATCAGATGCTGCAATTATATTTCCAATATCTCTAATAGCTTTCGAGAAAATGACGAGGAAAATCATGTTTTTATATAAAAATACGGTTTTATTTTACTGCGTAATTATTAGTCATAGAACAAATATTCATAATATCAGTTGTACAGTTGAATTAGGTTTATCAGATGATGCAATGATATTTCCAATATCTCTAATAGCTTTCGAGAAAACGAGGAAGAAAGAAATTTAAAAAAAAGTAAAATTCATTATTTATTAGTACTAGTGAAAATATTCATAATGACAGTAGTAGATTTTAATGAGGTCTATCAGATGCTGTAATGATATTTCCAATATCTCTAATAGCTTTCGAGAAAATGAGGAGGAATGTCATGTTTTTATATAAATATATAGTTTCATTTTACTGCGTAATTATTAGTCATAGAACAAATATTCATAATGTCAGTTTTACAGTTTAATTAGGTTTATCAGATGCTGCAGTGATATTTCCAATATCTCTAATAGCTTTCGAGAAAATGAGGAGGAAAATCATGTTTTTATATAAATATTAAGTTTCATTTTACTGCGTAATTATTAGTCATAGAACAAATATTCATAATGAGAGTTGTACAGTTTAATTAGTTGTATCAGATGCTGCAATGATATTTCCAATATCTCTAATAGCTTTCGAGAAAATGAGGAGGAAAGTCATGTTTTTATATAAATATTAAGTTTCATTTTACTGCGTAATTATTAGCCATAGAACAAATATTCATAATATCAGTTGTACAGTTTAATTAGGTGTATCAGATGCTGCAATGATATTTCCAATATCTCTAATAGCTTTCGAGAAAATGAGGAGAAAAGTTATGTTTATATAGAAATATTAAGTTTAATTTTACTGCGTAATTATTAGTCATAGAACAAATATTCATAATATCAGTTGTACAATTTAATTAGGTCTATCAGATGCTGCAATTATATTTCCAATATCTCTAATAGCTTTCGAGAAAATGACGAGGAAAATCATGTTTTTATATAAAAATACGGTTTTATTTTACTGCGTAATTATTAGTCATAGAACAAATATTCATAATATCAGTTGTACAGTTGAATTAGGTTATCAGATGATGCAATGATATTTCCAATATCTCTAATAGCTTTCGAGAAAACGAGGAAGAAAGTAATTTAAAAAAAAGTAAAATTCATTATTTATTAGTACTAGTGAAAATATTCATAATGACAGTAGTAGATTTTAATCAGGTCTATCAGATGCTGTAATGATATTTCCAATATCTCTAATAGCTTTCGAGAAAATGAGGAGGAAAGTCATGTTTTTATATAAATATATAGTTTCATTTTACTGCGTAATTATTAGTCATAGAACAAATATTCATAATGTCAGTTTTACAGTTTAATTAGGTTTATCAGATGCTGCAGTGATATTTCCAATATCTCTAATAGCTTTCGAGAAAATGAGGAGGAAAATCATGTTTTTATATAAATATTAAGTTTCATTTTACTGCGTAATTATTAGTCATAGAACAAATATTCATAATGAGAGTTGTATAGTTTAATTAGTTGTATCAGATGCTGCAATGATATTTCCAATATCTCTAATAGCTTTCGAGAAAATGAGGAGGAAAGTCATGTTTTTATATAAATATTAAGTTTCATTTTACTGCGTAATTATTAGCCATAGAACAAATATTCATAATATCAGTTGTACAGTTTAATTAGGTGTATCAGATGCTGCAATTATATTTCCAATATCTCTAATAGCTTTCGAGAAAATGACGAGGAAAATCATGTTTTTATATAAAAATACGGTTTTCATTTTACTGCGTAATTATTAGTCATAGAACAAATATTCATAATATCAGTTGTACAGTTTGAATTAGGTTTATCAGATGCTGCAATGATATTTCCAATATCTCTAATAGCTTTCGAGAAAATGAGGAGGAAAGTCATGTTTTTATATAAATATTAAGTTTCATTTTACTGCGTAATTATTAGCCATAGAACAAATATTCATAATGACAGTTGTACAGTTTAATTAGGTGTATCAGATGCTGCAATGATATTTCCAATATCTCTAATAGCTTTCGAGAAAATGAGGAGGAAAGTCATGTTTTTATATAAATATTAAGTTTCATTTTACTGCGTAATTATTAGTCATAGAACAAATATTCATAATATCAGTTGTACAGTTTAATTAGGTGTATCAGATGCTGCAATGATATTTCCAATATCTCTAATAGCTTTCGAGAAAATGAGGAGGAAAATCATGTTTTTATATAAATATTAAGTTTCATTTTACTGCGTAATTATTAGTCATAGAACAAATATTCATAATGACAGTTGTACAGTTTAATTAGTTGTATCAGATGCTGCAGTGATATTTCCAATATCTCTAATAGCTTTCGAGAAAATGAGGAGGAAAATCATGTTTTTATATAAATATTAAGTTTCATTTTACTGCGTAATTATTAGTCATAGAAAAAATATTCATAACATCAGTTGTAGAGTTTAATTAGGTGTATCAGCTGTTGCAATGATATTTCCAATATCTCTAATAGCTTTCGAGAAAATGAGGAAGAAAGTCATGTTTTTAAATAAATATTAAGTTTAATTTTACTGCGTAATTATTAGTCATAGAACAAATATTCATAATATCAGTTGTACAATTTAATTAGGTCTATCAGATGCTGCAATTATATTTCCAATATCTCTAATAGCTTTCGAGAAAATGACGAGGAAAATCATGTTTTTATATAAAAATACGGTTTTATTTTACTGCGTAATTATTAGTCATAGAACAAATATTCATAATATCAGTTGTACAGTTGAATTAGGTTATCAGATGATGCAATGATATTTCCAATATCTCTAATAGCTTTCGAGAAAACGAGGAAGAAAGTAATTTAAAAAAAAGTAAAATTCATTATTTATTAGTACTAGTGAAAATATTCATAATGACAGTAGTAGATTTTAATCAGGTCTATCAGATGCTGTAATGATATTTCCAATATCTCTAATAGCTTTCGAGAAAATGAGGAGGAATGTCATGTTTTTATATAAATATATAGTTTCATTTTACTGCGTAATTATTAGTCATAGAACAAATATTCATAATTTCAGTTTTAGAGTTTAATTAGGTCTATCAGATGCTGCAGTGATATTTCCAATATCTCTAATAGCTTTCGAGAAAATGAGGAGGAAATTCATGTTTTTATATAAATATTAAGTTTCATTTTACTGCGTAATTATTAGTCATAGAACAAATATTCATAATATCAGTTGTACAGTTTAATTAGGTCTATCAGATGCTGCAATTATATTTCCAATATCTCTAATAGCTTTCGAGAAAATGACGAGGAAAATCATGTTTTTATATAAAAATACGGTTTTATTTTACTGCGTAATTATTAGTCATAGAACAAATATTCATTATATCAGTTGTACAGTTGAATTAGGTGTATCAGATGATGCAATGATATTTCCAATATCTCTAATAGCTTTCGAGAAAACGAGGAAGAAAGTAATTTTAAAAAAAGTAAAATTCAGTATTTATTAGTACAAGTGAAAATATTCATAATGACAGTAGTAGATTTTAATCAGGTCTATCAGATGCTGCAATGATATTTCCAATATCTCTAATAGCTTTCGAGAAAATGAGGAGGAATGTCAGGTTTTTATATAAATATATAGTTTCATTTTACTGCGTAATTATTAGTCATAGAACAAATATTCATAATGTCAGTTTTATAGTTTAATTAGGTTTATCAGATGCTGCAGTGATATTTCCAATATCTCTAATAGCTTTCGAGAAAATGAGGAGGAAAATCATGTTTTTATATAAATATTAAGTTTCATTTTACTGCGTAATTATTAGTCATAGAAAAAATATTCATAACATCAGTTGTAGAGTTTAATTAGGTGTATCAGCTGTTGCAATGATATTTCCAATATCTCTAATAGCTTTCGAGAAAATGAGGAAGAAAGTCATGTTTTTAAATAAATATTAAGTTTAATTTTACTGCGTAATTATTAGTCATAGAACAAATATTCATAATATCAGTTGTACAATTTAATTAGGTCTATCAGATGCTGCAATTATATTTCCAATATCTCTAATAGCTTTCGAGAAAATGACGAGGAAAATCATGTTTTTATATAAAAATACGGTTTTATTTTACTGCGTAATTATTAGTCATAGAACAAATATTCATAATATCAGTTGTACAGTTGAATTAGGTTTATCAGATGATGCAATGATATTTCCAATATCTCTAATAGCTTTCGAGAAAACGAGGAAGAAAGTAATTTCAAAATAAGTAAAATTCATTATTTATTAGTACTAGTGAAAATATTCATAATGACAGTAGTAGATTTTAATCAGGTCTATCAGATGCTGTAATGATATTTCCAATATCTCTAATAGCTTTCGAGAAAATGAGGAGGAATGTCATGTTTTTATATAAATATATAGTTTCATTTTACTGCATAATTATTAGTCATAGAACAAATATTCATAATGTCAGTTTTACAGTTTAATTAGGTTTATCAGATGCTGCAGTGATATTTCCAATATCTCTAATAGCTTTCGAGAAAATGAGGAGGAAAATCATGTTTTTATATAAATATTAAGTTTCATTTTACTGCGTAATTATTAGTCATAGAAAAAATATTCATAACATCAGTTGTAGAGTTTAATTAGGTGTATCAGCTGTTGCAATGATATTTCCAATATCTCTAATAGCTTTCGAGAAAATGAGGAAGAAAGTCATGTTTTTAAATAAATATTAAGTTTAATTTTACTGCGTAATTATTAGTCATAGAACAAATATTCATAATATCAGTTGTACAATTTAATTAGGTCTATCAGATGCTGCAATTATATTTCCAATATCTCTAATAGCTTTCGAGAAAATGACGAGGAAAATCATGTTTTTATATAAAAATACGGTTTTATTTTACTGCGTAATTATTAGTCATAGAACAAATATTCATAATATCAGTTGTACAGTTGAATTAGGTTTATCAGATGATGCAATGATATTTCCAATATCTCTAATAGCTTTCGAGAAAACGAGGAAGAAAGTAAATTTAAAAAAAAGTAAAATTCATTATTTATTAGTACTAGTGAAAATATTCATAATGACAGTAGTAGATTTTAATCAGGTCTATCAGATGCTGTAATGATATTTCCAATATCTCTAATAGCTTTCGAGAAAATGAGGAGGAATGTCATGTTTTTATATAAATATATAGTTTCATTTTACTGCGTAATTATTAGTCATAGAACAAATATTCATAATGTCAGTTTTACAGTTTAATTAGGTTTATCAGATGCTGCAGTGATATTTCCAATATCTCTAATAGCTTTCGAGAAAATGAGGAGGAAAATCATGTTTTTATATAAATATTAAGTTTCATTTTACTGCGTAATTATTAGTCATAGAACAAATATTCATAATGAGAGTTGTACAGTTTAATTAGTTGTATCAGATGCTGCAATGATATTTCCAATATCTCTAATAGCTTTCGAGAAAATGAGGAGGAAAGTCATGTTTTTATATAAATATTAAGTTTCATTTTACTGCGTAATTATTAGCCATAGAACAAATATTCATAATATCAGTTGTACAGTTTAATTAGGTGTATCAGATGCTGCAATGATATTTCCAATATCTCTAATAGCTTTCGAGAAAATGAGGAGAAAAGTCATGTTTTATATAAATATTAAGTTTAATTTTACTGCGTAATTATTAGTCATAGAACAAATATTCATAATATCAGTTGTACAATTTAATTAGGTCTATCAGATGCTGCAATTATATTTCCAATATCTCTAATAGCTTTCGAGAAAATGACGAGGAAAATCATGTTTTTATATAAAAATACGGTTTTATTTTACTGCGTAATTATTAGTCATAGAACAAATATTCATAATATCAGTTGTACAGTTGAATTAGGTTATCAGATGATGCAATGATATTTCCAATATCTCTAATAGCTTTCGAGAAAACGAGGAAGAAAGTAATTTAAAAAAAAGTAAAATTCATTATTTATTAGTACTAGTGAAAATATTCATAATGACAGTAGTAGATTTTAATCAGGTCTATCAGATG
The DNA here is from genome assembly GCA_029783475.1 of Metacarcinus magister. Taxonomy (NCBI): domain Eukaryota; kingdom Metazoa; phylum Arthropoda; class Malacostraca; order Decapoda; family Cancridae; genus Metacarcinus; species Metacarcinus magister. Next base: position 3,849,799 of record JAPQNM010000037.1, on the reverse strand, counting down.
CTGTAATGATATTTCCAATATCTCTAATAGCTTTCGAGAAAATGAGGAGGAATGTCATGTTTTTATATAAATATATAGTTTCATTTTACTGCGTAATTATTAGTCATAGAACAAATATTCATAATGTCAGTTTTACAGTTTAATTAGGTTTATCAGATGCTGCAGTGATATTTCCAATATCTCTAATAGCTTTCGAGAAAATGAGGAGGAAAATCATGTTTTTATATAAATATTAAGTTTCATTTTACTGCGTAATTATTAGTCATAGAACAAATATTCATAATGAGAGTTGTACAGTTTAATTAGTTGTATCAGATGCTGCAATGATATTTCCAATATCTCTAATAGCTTTCGAGAAAATGAGGAGAAAGTCATGTTTTTATATAAATATTAAGTTTCATTTTACTGCGTAATTATTAGCCATAGAACAAATATTCATAATATCAGTTGTACAGTTTAATTAGGTGTATCAGATGCTGCAATGATATTTCCAATATCTCTAATAGCTTTCGAGAAAATGAGGAGGAAAATCATGTTTTTATATAAAATATAAGTTTCATTTTACTGCGTAATTATTAGTCATAGAACAAATATTCATAATATCAGTTGTACAGTTTGAATTAGGTTTATCAGATGCTGCAATGATATTTCCAATATCTCTAATAGCTTTCGAGAAAATGAGGAGGAAAGTCATGTTTTTATATAAATATTAAGTTTCATTTTACTGCGTAATTATTAGCCATAGAACAAATATTCATAATGACAGTTGTACAGTTTAATTAGTTGTATCAGATGCTGCAATGATATTTCCAATATCTCTAATAGCTTTCGAGAAAATGAGGAGGAAAGTCATGTTTTTATATAAATATTAAGTTTCATTTTACTGCGTAATTATTAGTCATAGAACAAATATTCATAATATCAGTTGTACAGTTTAATTAGGTGTATCAGATGCTGCAATGATATTTCCAATATCTCTAATAGCTTTCGAGAAAATGAGGAGGAAAATCATGTTTTTATATAAATATTAAGTTTCATTTTACTGCGTAATTATTAGTCATAGAACAAATATTCATAATGACAGTTGTACAGTTTAATTAGTTGTATCAGATGCTGCAGTGATATTTCCAATATCTCTAATAGCTTTCGAGAAAATGAGGAGGAAAATCATGTTTTTATATAAATATTAAGTTTCATTTTACTGCGTAATTATTAGTCATAGAAAAAATATTCATAACATCAGTTGTAGAGTTTAATTAGGTGTATCAGCTGTTGCAATGATATTTCCAATATCTCTAATAGCTTTCGAGAAAATGAGGAAGAAAGTCATGTTTTTAAATAAATATTAAGTTTAATTTTACTGCGTAATTATTAGTCATAGAACAAATATTCATAATATCAGTTGTACAGTTTAATTAGGTCTATCAGATGCTGCAATTATATTTCCAATATCTCTAATAGCTTTCGAGAAAATGACGAGGAAAATCATGTTTTTATATAAAAATACGGTTTTATTTTACTGCGTAATTATTAGTCATAGAACAAATATTCATAATATCAGTTGTACAGTTGAATTAGGTTTATCAGATGCTGCAATGATATTTCCAATATCTCTAATAGCTTTCGAGAAAATGAGGAGGAAAGTATGTTTTTATATAAATATTAAGTTTCATTTTACTGCGTAATTATTAGCCATAGAACAAATATTCATAATGAGCAGTTGTACAGTTTAATTAGGTGTATCAGATGCTGCAATGATATTTCCAATATCTCTAATAGCTTTCGAGAAAATGAGGAGGAAAGTCATGTTTTTATATAAATATTAAGTTTCATTTTACTGCGTAATTATTAGTCATAGAACAAATATTCATAATATCAGTTGTACAGTTTAATTAGGTGTATCAGATGCTGCAATGATATTTCCAATATCTCTAATAGCTTTCGAGAAAATGAGGAGGAAAATCATGTTTTTATATAAATATTAAGTTTCGTTTTACTGCGTAATTATTAGTCATAGAACAAATATTCATAATGACAGTTGTACAGTTTAATTAGTTGTATCAGATGCTGCAGTGATATTTCCAATATCTCTAATAGCTTTCGAGAAAATGAGGAGGAAAATCATGTTTTTATATAAATATTAAGTTTCATTTTACTGCGTAATTATTAGTCATAGAAAAAATATTCATAACATCAGTTGTAGAGTTTGATTAGGTGTATCAGCTGTTGCAATGATATTTCCATTATCTCTAATAGCTTTCGATAAAATGAGGAAGAAAGTCATGTTTTTAAATAAATATTAAGTTTAATTTTACTGCGTAATTATTAGTCATAGAACAAATATTCATAATATCAGTTGTACAATTTAATTAGGTCTATCAGATGCTGCAATTATATTTCCAATATCTCTAATAGCTTTCGAGAAAATGACGAGGAAAATCAAGTTTTTATATAAAAATACGGTTTTATTTTACTGCGTAATTATTAGTCATAGAACAAATATTCATAATATCAGTTGTACAGTTGAATTAGGTTAATCAGATGATGCAATGATATTTCCAATATCTCTAATAGCTTTCGAGAAAACGAGGAAGAAAGTAATTTAAAAAAAAGTAAAATTCATTATTTATTAGTACTAGTGAAAATATTCATAATGACAGTAGTAGATTTTAATCAGGTCTATCAGATGCTGTAATGATATTTCCAATATCTCTAATAGCTTTCGAGAAAATGAGGAGGAATGTCATGTTTTTATATAAATATATAGTTTCATTTTACTGCGTAATTATTAGTCATAGAACAAATATTCATAATGTCAGTTTTACAGTTTAATTAGGTCTATCAGATGCTGCAGTGATATTTCCAATATCTCTAATAGCTTTCGAGAAAATGAGGAGGAAAATCATGTTTTTATATAAATATTAAGTTTCATTTTACTGCGTAATTATTAGTCATAGAACAAATATTCATAATGAGTGTTGTACAGTTTAATTAGGTGTATCAGATGCTGCAATGATATTTCCAATATCTCTAATAGCTTTCGAGAAAATGAGGAGGAAAGTCATGTTTTTATATAAATATTAAGTTTCATTTTACTGCGTAATTATTAGCCATAGAACAAATATTCATAATATCAGTTGTACAGTTTAATTAGGTGTATCAGATGCTGCAATGATATTTCCAATATCTCTAATAGCTTTCGAAGAAATGAGGAGGAAAGTCATGTTTTTAAATAAATATTAAGTTTAATTTTACTGCGTAATTATTAGTCATAGAACAAATATTCATAATATCAGTTTTACAGTTTAATTAGGTGTATCAGATGCTGCAATGATATTTCCAATATCTGTAATAGCTTTCGGGAAAATGAGGAGGAAAGTCATGTTTATATATATATATATTAAGTTTCATTTTACTGCGTAATTATTAGTCATAGAACAAATATTCATAATGACAGTTGTACAGTTTAATTAGGTCTATCAGATGCTGCAATGATATTTCCAATATCACTAATAGCTTTCGGGAAAATGAGGAGGAAAGTCATGTTTTTATATAAATATTAAGTTTCATTTTACTGCGTAATTATTAGTCATAAAACAAATATTCATAATGACAGTTGTAGAGTTTAATTAGGTGTATCAGATGCTGCAATGATATTTCCAATATTTCCAATATTTTCAATATCCAATATCTAATGCTAGCTAGAAGAGCCCGTCGCTGACGGCCGACGGAGCGACGGTTATATATTGCTGCCGGCGGTGTTGCCAAACCGTAGTTATCGTACCGTAAAATTATCTATTGAATATCACATAAATCCTCATAAGAACGGTAATTCTGATACATAAGACAATAGAAATTTGTAAATAATGATAAAAGTTGTTACACTGGCCTATACATCATATGTATATGCATGGGAATGATATAAAGATCTTGGCACAGACGTCGTGCCGCAAACACAGGAGAGGGAGACGCTGCTGGCACATATGGTGTGCCGCAAGAACTGAATGGGTTAACACACACACACACACACACACACACACACACACACACACACACACACACACACACGTCTGCTGCTGTTGGCTCTTCCTTTGTACACCTTCATGTTCCTTTGATTCTCTTAACACATCACGCAATCCCTCAACACTAATAGAACAGAACCTAATATATCGAAACTGAAAATAGAACACAGTCAATAGGAAGAAAAAGGTTATAATTATTTTTAGACACACTGAGACGAATCGGCGGAGAGAGAGAGAGAGAGAGAGAGAGAGAGAGAGAGAGAGAGAGAGAGAGAGAGAGAGAGAGAGAGAGAGAGAGAGAGAGAGAGAATAATATAACACAGCCACCCTTCCTTCCACAGGCTTGACTTCAACAATCGGGGTTACGTGCATGAGATGTCGGAAAGAAATGCAAGATTCAACAGAGCATTACTACCAAAATTCCCTCTTGGCAAACTGGTAAGCTGACCTGACCCTACTGACCTGACCCTGGTAACCTAAGTGATCATAAATTTACCTATTAATTCCCATCTCTCTCTCTCTCTCTCTCTCTCTCTCTCTCTCTCTCTCTCTCTCTCTCTCTCTCTCTCTCTCTCTCTTTCTCTCTTCGCTTCACTGATTTCATTTGCTATATCGAATCTGACCACTTTGTTACCTCCTCCTCCTCCTCCTCCTCCTCCTTCTCCTCCTCCTCCTCCTATTCAGCTGTGATTTAACTTTTGACATATTTTTTCGAAGTGATCCCTAATAGCCTCTGTGTCCCATTTTCTGTTCGTGATTGCTTAAGTTTTCTGTGATAGATTTCCTTTCTTTTTCTTTTTTTGTCTTCACGTTCCGTCTGACTTTAATTGAACAGTAGTAGTAGTAGTAGTAGTAGTAGTAGTAGTAGTAGTAGTAGTAGTAGTAGTAGTAGTAGTAGTAGTTTGTTTCCTTTTCATAATTAATAACTAGCACGAAAATATTTCCCTCCTACTTTTTAATTAAATTTCTACTTAAAAAACACCTTTTTCTGACATATAAATTCTCACCAGCCATATTTTTCCTCTAAATTTCTTTTGAACATAAATAGTTTACTCTCTCTCTCTCTCTCTCTCTCTCTCTCTCTCTCTCTCTCTCTCTCTCTCTCTCTCTCTCTCTCTCTCTCTCTCTCTCTCTCTCTCTCTACTCCATTTAACTCCTTTTTTCACTCTATTTTTTCCCTAACACTATCTACTTTATACAAATTGTCCCTATCACTCTTCTTCTATAGCTCTCTTTTATTGCTTGTACCCTAGATCCACAAAGTTTCCCTAAAAATTTCCTTTCTACCTTAGAATATGAAGTATTTTCCCCAATATTCCACTGTTTTTCCCTTACCTCTCACATTCGTCCCTGATTGAATATTCTACTCAATTATTTCCCCTCATTCCCTTTATTTCTTATGGTATTGTTCATAATTTTCCCTTTAGCTTGTAAAGGATGGGTGGAATTTCCCTCCTTCACCCCTCTTTTCCCCTTAAATCTCTTACTTTTTATTTTTCTTTTCCTTTCCCCTCGTTCTTCACTCTCCCTCTTCCCTCCTTCCCCTCATTCTTCCCTTCTACTCACTTCCTCTCCCTCTCTTTCCCCTCATTCCCCCTGTTTGATGTAGTTTCCCCTCTGCCTTTGTGCTTATATTCCCCTCAGATTTCCCTTCCCCTCCATTAGCTGCAGATTTGGCCTCTTCTCTCCGTCCCCTCTCTTACCCTCTTCCCTCCCTTCCCCTCACTCCTTGGCTCTATAGTTTTTTTTCCCTCTTTTTCTTTCCCCTTTACCACCCGTTCCCCTCACCTCCCTTAGCTTCTCCAGAATTACCTCTTTATTTCCCGTAGTTTTCCCCCTAAATTTCTCTTATTTCCCCTTCTCTAAAAGTTCCCCTAATTTTCATCACTTCCTAAAATTTCCTCTTTGAAAAAAAATATTACTGCCTTTCACTTCCAAAATATTTCCCCTTATTACCCTTTACCTATAAATTCTCATAGTTTCCCCTCACTTCATATAATTTCCTCTCAATCCCAAATTTTCCTCATTCCCCCCAAAAATTCCCCTTTCTTTCTAAATTTCCCCTCATTTTCCTCCCCCAGTTCATGCTGTTTCCCTTCGGACTGGTGCTGGATACGAATCTGCAAATACGTCTTGCAGGAGAACGCATCCTACAGCTACTGGGGAAGGATCTGCTGGGGAGCGAATTCCTACAACATTTCATAGTGCAACGACCTCATGTTAACTTCTCCTGGGCGGCGGTAAGAGTTCTTTGCTAAATTAGGTTAGGTTAGGTTAGGTTAGGTTAGGTTAGGTTAGGTTAGGTTAGGTTAGGTTAGGTTTAGGTTAGGTTAGGTTAGGTTAGGTTAGGTTAGGTTAGGTTAGGTTAGGTTTAGGTTAGGTTAGGTTTAGGTTAGGTTAGGTTAGGTTAGGTTAGGTTATGTTATGTTATGTTATGTTATGTTTATATTATGTTATGTTAGGTTTTTGTAGTTTTATTCTTGTGTTCAATGAATAAATAAATAAATGAATAAATTAATAGGATGGTAGGATATGTGTAGATATATATGGTTCCCTAAGGCGTTGTAATAGCGTCCTTGGAGGGTGTATATTAGCATAGGACTTGGATATTAGAAGGGAAAGGAGAGGAAGGAGTGAGGGGAGAAGTGAGGGGAAGGTGTGAAGTTTGTCGAGTGTTGATAAAGGTTTAAGGTTTAGAAAATTGTGAAGTTATACACTTACGACTATCTTTCTCTCTCTCTCTCTCTCTCTCTCTCTCTCTCTCTCTCCTCTCTCTCTCTCTCTCTCTCTCTCTCAAACAGATCCAGTTGTTCCAGAATGTCACGTGGGAAGTCGAGTCCAAGAAACTTCCTCAACCCAACACAAGAAGCAACAGCCTAGACGCAATGCAAAATATGTAAGTCTCCCTTAAAATAATCCTACGCTTTCTTTGATGTTATTTCTTCCTTTCACTTAGATTTTTTACCCTGACGCCCGCCTTTTTTGTTTTCCTTCCCCTCTTAGGCCGCCACCACGCCGAGGCTCCAGCCAAGCGCCGTGGTCAGGACAACAATCGTCTCTGCATAATTGTCGTGGGTTGCTTCTCAAGGGACAAATGTACATGATGAGGGAGCTGGAGCTAACCCTCTTCCTCTGTATGCCCCTGTGAGTGAAGGAGGAGGAGGAGGAGGAGGAGGAGGAGGAGGAGGAGGAGGAGGAGGACTAATTTCGTTTCAGATATAATTCCTTTTTGAACTTTACTACTATTATTATTATCAT
>JAPQNM010000037.1:3815019-3830019 GCA_029783475.1 Metacarcinus magister | reverse complement strand
TATGCGTGGGCGCCGCTAGGGCTCTATATCAGCAAGGTACGCCCATCACCTGCCGCCCACACTCCTCCACGCCCACGGACACTCCCTCCCCCTCCCTTGGTATCGTCTACCTGGCAGCCAAACAGGTGAGTCTGGCTGAGGATAAGGATAAGGAGGACTAATAGGATATAATAATAGGACACCTTATCCTACCCTTGATCATAGGATGTAAAGGAAACCACTACATCCTAGCCTTGGTTATTGCTTATTTCTTATCCTGTAACTTTTTTCTTAATTTTTTTTTATATATACATTAAAAAAAAAAAAAAATTAATGCGTCTTTGCGAAATAGAATTAGTATCATCATCATCATCATCATCAATGTGACCTTTGCATCATGTCAGGTGGTGGGCGGGTGGGAGGGAAAGGGCGTGATTTCATTACGGTGGATAACAGCCTGGTATAGACAGATCATCATTATAATAAGTGTCTCCCCCCCCAGGATAAAACATTGCAGTTCCCGGGCTTATGGGGGACTGGGGAGCACGGTGACCTAGTGTTGGTGCTCCCCCACACGCCCACCGACCTCACCCTTGCACCCTCACCGCCCGTTAAACTCTGTGTTATCTATCCACAGGTAAGGATCGATGGAGTTATTTTTGTTTGATCTAATCACTGTCTAGACTCATTCTTCCTCCCTCCTTCTTAGTCCTCTTCTTCTCTCTCCTTTTCACTTAGCTTCTTTCTTCTCTCCTTCTTCTCCTCTCTCTCGTCTCTCCAACCTATGCCAAGTTCCCCTCCTCTCTCTCACCTTCTTTCCTCCAAAATAATGTTATCACCTCCTCTCTCCCTCCCTCCCTCCTCCAATCTTAATCTTAAATCCCTTAATTCCCTCATCACCCACATTAATCTTCCTCCTCCTCCTCCTCCTCCTCCTCCTCCTCCTCCTCAACTTCCATAGCCATTGGCACCGGTGACAGAGTCAGTAGTGAAGATTTTGATCGGCCGGTCATGACCGAGCGAGCGGTGGGAATTGAATTGTTTTCTGCCTCTATATACCTAATTCTAGTGAGCCTTATCTTGATGCAGCAGCATTTAAGAATGAAAATAAATAACTTCCATAGCCATTGGCACCGGTGACAGAGTCAGTAGTGAAGATTTTGATCGGCCGGTCATGACCGAGCGAGCGGTGGGAATTGAATTGTTTTCTGCCTCTATATACCTAATTCTAGTGAGCCTTATCTTGATGCAGCAGCTTTTCAGAATGAAAATAAATAACTTTCATAGCCATTGGCACCGGTGACAGAGTCAGTAGTGAAGATTTTGATCGGTCGGTCATGACCGAGCGAGCAGTGGGAATTGAATTGTTTTTTGCCTCTATATACCTAATTCTAGTGAGCCTTATCTTGATGCAGCAGCATTTAAGAATGAAAATAAATAACTTCCATAGCCATTGGCACCGGTGACAGAGTCAGTAGTGAAGATTTTGATCGGCCGGTCATGACCGAGCGAGCGGTGGGAATTGAATTGTTTTCTGCCTCTATATACCTAATTCTAGTGAGCCTTATCTTGATGCAGCAGCATTTAAGAATGAAAATAAATAACTTCCATAGCCATTGGCACCGGTGACACAGTCAGTAGTGAAGATTTTGATCGGCCGGTCATGACCGAGCGAGCGGTGGGAATTGAATTGTTTTCTGCCTCTATATACCTAATTCTAGTGAGCCTTATCTTGATGCAGCAGCATTTAAGAATGAAAATAAATAACTTCCATAGCCATTGGCACCGGTGACAGAGTCAGTAGTGAAGATTTTGATCGGCCGGTCATGACCGAGCGAACGGTGGGAATTGAATTGTTTTCTGCCTCTATATACCTAATTCTAGTGAGCCTTATCTTGATGCAGCAGCATTTCAGAATGAAAATAAATAACTTCCATAGCCATTGGCACCGGTGACAGAGTCAGTAGTGAAGATTTTGATCGGTCGGTCATGACCGAGCGAGCAGTGGGAATTGAATTGTTTTTTGCCTCTATATACCTAATTCTAGTGAGCCTTATCTTGATACAGCAGCATTTAAGAATGAAAATAAATAACTTCCATAGCCATTGGCACCGGTGACAGAGTCAGTAGTGAAGATTTTGATCGGCCGGTCATGACCGAGCGAGCGGTGGGAATTGAATTGTTTTCTGCCTCTATATACCTAATTCTAGTGAGCCTTATCTTGATGCAGCAGCATTTAAGAATGAAAATAAATAACTTCCATAGCCATTGGCACCGGTGACAGAGTCAGTAGTGAAGATTTTGATCGCCCGGTCATGACCGAGCGAGCAGTGGGAATTGAATTGTTTTCTGCCTCTATATATCTAATTCTAGTGAGCCTTATCTTGATGCAGCAGCATTTAAGAATGAAAATAAATAACTTCCATAGCCATTGGCACCGGTGACAGAGTCAGTAGTGAAGATTTTGATCGGCCGGTCATGACTGAGCGAGCGGTGGGAATTGAATTGTTTTCTACCTCTATATACCTAATTCTAGTGAGCCTTATCTTGATGCAGCAGCATTTAAGAATGAAAATAAATAACTTCCATAGCCATTGGCACTGGTGACAGAGTCAGTAGTGAAGATTTTGATCGGCCGGTCATGACCGAGCGAGCGGTGGGAATTGAATTGTTTTCTGCCTCTATATACCTAATTCTAGTGAGCCTTATCTTGATGCAGCAGCATTTAAGAATGAAAATAAATAACTTCCATAGCCATTGGCACCGGTGACAGAGTCAGTAGTGAAGATTTTGATCGGCCGGTCATGACCAAGCGAGCGGTGGGAATTGAATTGTTTTCTGCCTCTATATACCTAATTCTAGTGAGCCTTATCTTGATGCAGCAGCATTTAAGAATGAAAATAAATAACTTCCATAGCCATTGGCACCGGTGACAGAGTCAGTAGTGAAGATTTTGATCGGCCGGTCATGACCGAGCGAATGGTGGGAATTGAATTGTTTTCTGCCTCTATATACCTAATTCTAGTGAGCCTTATCTTGATGCAGCAGCATTTCAGAATGAAAATAAATAACTTCCATAGCCATTGGCACCGGTGACAGAGTCAGTAGTGAAGATTTTGATCGGTCGGTCATGACCGAGCGAGCAGTGGGAATTGAATTGTTTTTTGCCTCTATATACCTAATTCTAGTGAGCCTTATCTTGATACAGCAGCATTTAAGAATGAAAATAAATAACTTCCATAGCCATTGGCACCGGTGACAGAGTCAGTAGTGAAGATTTTGATCGGCCGGTCATGACCGAGCGAGCGGTGGGAATTGAATTGTTTTCTGCCTCTATATACCTAATTCTAGTGAGCCTTATCTTGATGCAGCAGCATTTAAGAATGAAAATAAATAACTTCCATAGCCATTGGCACCGGTGACAGAGTCAGTAGTGAAGATTTTGATCGCCCGGTCATGACCGAGCGAGCGGTGGGAATTGAATTGTTTTCTGCCTCTATATATCTAATTCTAGTGAACCTTATCTTGATGCAGCAGCATTTAAGAATGAAAATAAATAACTTCCATAGCCATTGGCACCGGTGACAGAGTCAGTAGTGAAGATTTTGATCGGCCGGTCATGACTGAGCGAGCGGTGGGAATTGAATTGTTTTCTACCTCTATATACCTAATTCTAGTGAGCCTTATCTTGATGCAGCAGCATTTAAGAATGAAAATAAATAACTTCCATAGCCATTGGCACTGGTGACAGAGTCAGTAGTGAAGATTTTGATCGGCCGGTCATGACCGAGCGAGCGGTGGGAATTGAATTGTTTTCTGCCTCTATATACCTAATTCTAGTGAGCCTTATCTTGATGCAGCAGCATTTAAGAATGAAAATAAATAACTTCCATAGCCATTGGCACCGGTGACAGAGTCAGTAGTGAAGATTTTGATCGGCCGGTCATGACCAAGCGAGCGGTGGGAATTGAATTGTTTTCTGCCTCTATATACCTAATTCTAATGAGCCTTATCTTGATGTAGCAGCATTTAAGGTCAAAGGAAGGCTATGTACACTACAGGAGTAATCAAACAGACTCTGATCAGTAAACCGCTTACAATCTTATTCAATAAATCCTTAAGAGATGGTAAAGTTCCATCAGATTGTAAACGTGCAAATGTAACACCAATCTTCAAAAAGGGGGACAAGTCACAACCTGGAAAATGTAGGCCAATCAGTCTGACATCAGTTGTATGTAAATTAATGGAGACAATCATTCGTGCCAATGTGGTGAAATTCCTTGAAGACAACGATATAATAAAACCCTCACAGCATGGTTTTCGTAATAAACGTTCATGTTTAACTGACTTATTAGAATTCTTCTACAATGTTTTTGACTCGTACGATGAAAGCAGAGCAGTAGATGTCATATATCTGGATTTTCAAAAGGCCTTTGATAAAGTACCTCATCAACGATTGCTTGATAAACTAATGACTCACGGTATCTCTGGTAGCATTTACAATTGGCTTCTGGACTGGCTCTCTGAACGTAAGCAGAGAGTAGATTAGATAGTGTACTCACAAACAGCCTCGTAAGGGCCAGCAGGCCTGTTGCTGTTTGTTCTTCCTATGTGTTCCTATGTGTTCCTCCGTCAGAATGAGACGCTCGAGTTTGCAGAAGTTTTCACCTTTGGGCGTGATGAAGGACCTCTGATAGGGGAACCTGTGTGGTCGTGGGAGCCAAGAAATCCCACGCCCACCCACCCACCGTACCGAGAAGACGTTTTGGCGCCCACTGACTTCATGGGTCGCGTGGTGCGGGTAGCAGTGATACAGGTGAGGTATGGGCGTGATTTTAGGGGTTTTAGGGAGTATTTCTGGGTCTGTGGGCGTGATTCTAGGGGTTTGGATGTGATTGTAAATATGTGAGGGTGATTCTGGGAGCGTGGGCATTATTCTGGGGGTGTGGGCGTGATTCTATGGGGGTGGGTGTGATTCTGGAGATATAAGTGTGATTCTGGGGGTGTGGGCGTGATTCTATGGGTGTGGGTGTGATTCTGGAGATATAAGTGTGATTCTGGGGGTGTGGGTGTGATTCTGTGTGTGTCTTTCCTACAGTCACGGCCCAATGTTATCCTTGAGCGTGGTAGAGGTGGTATCCTACATCCTACAGGGTTCCTAGTAGACCTCCTCGGAGTCCTACAGCTGCAACTCAATTTTACGTAAGTCCTTGATGTCCTTTACAGTCCTACTCTCTTAAGTGTATCCTTTAATATCCTTCATAATATCCTTTTGCCTCAGTAGTGTCTTATGTGTTTTCTTTCTTTATCCTTCCTCAGTGTCCTTCCATATCCCTCCCAGTGTCCTAATCCTATTTAAGTATCCTATCTAGCATCCTAGCACCCCCCCCCCTCACCATCCTCCTCCTCCTCCACCCTCTCAGGAATAGGAAAACCATCAATCCTATAATTTTCTTCACAACTTTTTGATCGTCAGTTTGGATTCCATAAAGAGGGTTTCGATTCCACAAATAGAGTCTTGGATCCTCTTTGGTGAAGCTCGTTCATTCTTTTATGGGCTTCAGTGAAAAGTTAAGAGCTCAGTTAAGGGCTTCCCAGACAGGCTTCTTTCTAAACTGAATCTCACATCTTCTTTCTTGTTAGCTTCAGTGGAATGTATGTTTTTCATTTTTCATCTTCTTCCCCTTTTCTCTTTGTTTCATTCGTAAAACATTTTATAAAGAGAGAATCGATATTATTTTGAAACTTTATCCAATTAGGAAAGTCATATTTTCTCCCCCTCTCTCTCTCTCTCTCTCTCTCTCTCTCTCTCTCTCTCTCTCTCTCTCTCTCTCTCTCTCTCTCTCTCTCTCTCTCTCTCTCAATCCTTATGTCCTATTAATCCTACGGTGTCCTAATCCTTTTCTCGTGTCCTTGGTTCAGGATACGGTGGGTGGAGGCGAAGGATGGTGAGTATGGGATTCCTAAACCAAACGGATCCTGGTCAGGCGTTGTAGGAGTCCTGCAGAGAAAGGTCAGGATCCTTCAGCCTCTTTTTATCCTACTTGTTTTATCCTTAATTTGTTATTATTGTTATTCTTGTCGATTTCCTTCCTTTCCTTCTTCTGTCTCTATTCTTTTTATAATATTTTTTCTTCTTTTCCTTTGTCCTCTTCTTATTTTCTTCCTTCTCCTGTCTGACCTTATTCTTCATCTCCTTCTTCTCCTTCTTCCTTTCTCCTTCTTCCTCTTTCTCCTCCAAATTTACGTCGGTTATCATTTATCCATCTTTATGTTTATTTCATGGTAATTCTATTTGCGTGATGTTCTTCATTCTCTTCTCCTTGCTGTCTTCTTTCCCTCTTCTTCATCGCTTATTCTTTTGTCTGTTGGTGTTTCTTTTATATCCTCTTTCTTCTTCTTCTTTTCTTTTTCTTTCCTCTTTTTTCCACCTTCACCACGGCGTTTCCCCTTCAGGAGGCAGACGTGGCCTTGGCTTCACTGAGTTACATGCAGTCCCGCGCTGCTGTCATGGATTTCTCTCCTCATATTGACTACTCTACGAACCGTGTCCTTGTCTACTCTGCCGGGGAAGGAGAGGCCATCGACTGGCTAACCTACGCTAATGTTTTCCACTGGTAAGGAGGAGTACAAAGGAGGAGGAGGAGGAGGAAATAAGTCGAGTATGTTATTAAGGCATGAACGTTCACTACAGAAACTTTGTTGTGAGTTTATTATTATTTCATTCTCTTTATTAATTTACATACAACTGACGTCAGGCTAATTGGTCGATAGCTGTCCGGTGGTGACTTTTTCCCTTTATTAAAAACTGGTGTTACATTAGCATATTTGCAATCTCTCTCGCTCTCGCTCTCTCTCTCTCTCTCTCTCTCTCTCTCTCTCTCTCTCTCTCTCTCTCTCTCTCTCTCTCTCTCTCTCTCTCTCTCTCTCTCGCTCTTTTTTCCGTTTTCTCTTTGCTTTCACACACACACGCACACACACACACACACAAGCACGTGTTTCCATCCATTGTTGAAGCTTTCGGAAAAATTCGCTTTTATATGTTAAGACTCAACCGTCCATTCAATCTATTCACATTCACGTTTTTCAATGATTTCTTTTTCATGTTACGACTTATGTTGTCAATTTCTATTCACGTTCCCGCCTTTAAAGTCTTTTTCTTAATTTATTTTAACACACACACATATATGAAAAAAAAATATATAATCATCCTTAAAGATGTCAAACTTTTATTGCGCAAAAGTTTTTCAAAATGCATCAATTACTACATAAATTTTGTATCTAGTCACAACGAATCCCTTCCAATCAATTACAAGACCATTTTCCTGTGTATGTAAATCCATTAAATAATTCTCACAATATAATTCTTTAAACAATCACTATATATAATTTCTCTGCGTTAAGAGTTAATATGAGAAGAAAGATGTAGATGAAGTTAATTCTGTACTACGTCAGTGAGTCTCAAGGTTGGCCAAGAGCGTAGAGGTGGAAAAAAACAACAAATGAAACTAATGTCACGCACGAGATCATTAATAATTCCTTCACTCTGTTGAGACACGCGACGCACCACCACCGTCTTTTGTTTGGCGATACAATGCGTGTCTTAACAGCTTTTTTCTTCTTCTATTATCATAAACCGTTAGTACTATCAGTAGGCTTTTATGGAGGAAAATATGGACTTGCCTCCTGCCTGTTATTTGGCGTAGGTTTTTAAATTTTGTATAGTGACGCCTCTAATGTTTACGTTCTCTCTTGAATATGTTGAGAACTTGAGAGGCTAATTGCTGCTGAAGCCTCAAATGCATATCAACACTATTACTACTACTACTATTACTACTTCCCTTCCCCTTTTCCCATTGAGTCACGTGTGTGGGCGTTGCAGGAGCGTGTGGGTGGCGTTACTGTGCGTGTGGGTGACTTCCTCCGTGGGCGTGGTGGTGGTGTCCAGGGGAGAAGTTCACCTCACTATCTACAACTATCTATTTTCCTTCGCGGGGGCGTACGCGCAGCAAGGTGGGTAGATACAGTATATAGTTCTGATGTACTGTTCTTATATCTTTGAATTCTGTGCCTCCCAAGATACATTTCACTCTCTCTCTCCGTCTGCAGATCTCACAGTCACATTTGAGGTCACCAATATTTCCTTTTTTCAAGTCAAAACACTATTACGAACACACAACATAAACAAACAAGCAAGTAATCGTAAATAGAGATAGATACATATAGATAAACAGTTCAATAGATAGATAGATAGACAAACACACATACATATCACTCAATGCACTCCTTTTACAGGCTCCGAGATACAGCCTAGGTGTGGGCGTGGGCGTATGGTGTTCTGGGGTCTATGGGCGGGGTCAGTCCTTCTGTACGCGTCCTACACAGCCCTCCTCACCTCCCGCCTCGCTGTTGTACCCCAAAGCAGACCCTTCAAGGATATATACGATGCCCTCACATCTGAAGGATACTCCATCGCTGCCCAAGGCGGGTCCTCCTATTTACTGATGATGGAGGTGTGTGTGTGTGTGTGTGTGTGTGTGTGTGTGTGTGTGTGTGTGTGTGTGTGTGTGTGTGTGTGTGTGTGTGTGTGTGTGTGTGTGTGTGTGTGACTATAATTGGCTTACTTTCACTTCTCTCTCTCTATCTATTTATCTATCTGTATATTTATCTATCGCTTGGCAGGCCTCACGAGACTCAGGGCTGCAGCTGCTCCACAAAAGGCTGAAGATAGAGCCTGAGTTATTGGTGCTAAACTCCGACGAGGGAATCAGTTTGGTGAAGCAGAAGGCAAGTATTGGGATGGGTTACAAAAACTGACGTAAATAATTGCCTAAAAATTTGCAGCCTCAGAAATAAGTGTTTAGATTTAGAAGCACTTGCAGCACCTGAGGAGTTCCACATTATTGGCGTATCGAAATCCTGGATAAACACAAAATATAGAGACTTTATAGCAGAATATAATATGCTAACTTATTCAATGTCTAGCTGCGAAGGCCAAAATAAAAAGGGTTGTTCTATATGAAGGCAAGTCTTAACCCGACAGTCTGTTCTTCCTATGTTCTCCTCCTCCTCCTCCTCCTCCTAAGTGACCAGAATTAACACGTGTCTCTACTATCCTTGGCAGAGAAAGGTCGGCTTCCTTCAAGAGCAGAATTCTGTTAACTACGCTCTGAACGGTAACTGTGCTTTCTCCTGGGAGGGACCACACTACTTTGCTGAATACACCTACTTAGGCTACCGTAAGGAGCTGCCCTACGCCAAGGCCTTCTCCACCTAGTAAGTGTGTGCGTGTGTGTGTGTGTGTGTGACAGTTAAATGGATGAAGAGTAAGATAGAGATTGATAGGTAGATAGAGATAATATATTTCCATAATTCCTCTAATACCATCTTTCGTTTCTTACTCTTCCACTATCTTCCTCTTCCTCTTCCTTCTCCTTTCTTCCTCTTCCTTTTCGTTACTCTTTTATATGTTTCATTTTCTTCCTCCTCCTCTTTCTTTTCCTTTCTCCTCCTCATCATCCTCTTCCTTCCTCCTCCATTATCTTCTTCTTCCTTCTTCCTTTCCATCTTCCTTCTTCTTCTACTATCTTCCTCTTCTCTTGTGTATGGATCTTACTGAACATCAAATATCACTCTCCTTCCTCCTCCTCCTCTTTCTCCTCTTCTTCCTCCTCCTCCTCCTCCTCCTCCTCCTCCTCCTCCCACAGCATCACACTGGCAGCAGATATGGGTGTTATGGACAAACTGAGAGCCATGTGGTGGAAGGCAGACACGTGCTCCTCAACTGAACAAGATTTCATGCAATTAGGTTTCAGTAAAGTAGTGTTTGCCTTCTTCCTCCTCGGCACTGGTATGGTGACAAGCTGGACCATCCTTCTACTAGAGTTATGGGTTAAAAAATATACCTCCAACTTATCTCCATCCTCCTTCTCCTTCTCCTCTTCCTCCTCCTCCTCCTCTACTACATCATCGCTTATAAGGCAGGTTATTTTCGGTCGTAGGAGGAAGATGAGAGGATGGGGTGAGGAGGCAGGTCTTAGGGTGAGGGTGGTGGAGCCCTACCTGCCTCACCTACAACACCTGCCGCCTCCTCCTTTACGCCACACACCTGTACTGTATCGTTATTAGTCACCTGTTTGTTGTTGTGGCTATTTATTTGTCTTTTTTTTGTCTCTTTTACTCTCTCTTTCTTTCTCTCTCTCTCTCTCTCCTCTCTCTCTCTCTCTCTCTCTCTCTTCATGACGTCACACTAATCAGCTGATAGGCCATATCAAAAAAACAAATGACGCAACACAACATGGCGCACAAAACAAATGAGAGTCGATGGCCTGACCGATCCATCTCCTGTGCGCTTGACAAGGAATAATGTCTTGTTCGTTTTCTGTTACGATCCGCCTGTGTAACTATAATGATGATAATGATGATAATGATGATAATAAAAACAATAATAATAATAATAATAATGATAATGATAATAAAAATAATAATAATAATAATGATAATGATAATAATGATAGTGATAATAGGTTAGGTTAGGTTAGGTTAGGTTAGGTTAGGTTAGGTTAGGTTAGGTTAGGTTAGGTTAGGTTAGGTTAGGTTAGGTTAGGTTAGGTTAGGTTAATTTTTAAAAAGCAGTGCAAAGTGTATCTAATAATGATTTGTTTGATGCTTGATAGTTGAGTAATGTATAATTGAATCAGTGTTACCTGTGTTACTTTACCGTACATACATACATACATACATACATAGAAATAATCGTGTTAATTAAGGGAAATATGTATAATAATGAATATTTATGTATATAAAATAAAATATGAAATAAAATATATAAATAGCTCTCTCGTTTTCTCTGTTTCCTTATTATTTAGATTCTTTTATTATTATTATTATTATTATTATTATTATTATTTGGTTTAACTTTGATTACGATTTTCCTCCGAAGCTTCAAAGGTTCAAAGACTTGACCAAAATGAGGCTTCACTTGGTTCGCCTTTCAGATTTTTCTTTTGTTTCATTTCTTTTCTTATATTTTTTTCTTAGTGTGTGTGTGTGTGTGTGTGTGTGTGTGTGTGGTGTGTGTGTGTGTGTGTGTGTGTGTGTGTGTATAATTGACGCTAATGTCCTGGACGTTCTTCTCTATGATAATAATAATAATAATAATAATAATAATAATAATAATAATAATAATAACAAAAATATGGATAAGGGTAGAAATATATATACAAGCCTCGAGGCAGTTTTTTTTTAATTAAGATCTACCCAAAAATATTTATAATCTTCATTTTCTTTGAATCGCGAGTTGTTTACATCAACGTTTTCTTTGGATCGAGGAGGAAGAAAGAGTTTGTTTACATCTTGAGGGCGTGTGTGCGAGGGTGTGTTGATTAATTACTGATAATGGCAATTAGGACCTCACCGCAGGACTCTCTCGGACTCTCTCTCTCTCTCTCTCTCTCTCTCTCTCTCTCTCTCTCTCTCTCTCTCTCTCTCTCTCTCTCTCTCTCTCTCTTTTATTTCCAACGAGAGTGAGAGGAAAAAGCTAAAAATAAAGCATGATGTATAGAGGGAAATAGGAAGAAAATGGAAACGAGAAAGGGAAAGAAAGGAAGAAAGGAGGAGGAGGAGGAGGAGGAGGAGGAGGAGGAGGAGGAGGAGGAGGGACGCAGTGAGGGGTCAGTTAGGGGAGATACCTGCCACCAATCCGATTATTGGGACACAGAAAAGGTGCTCTGGATTAAAGAGAGGAGGAGGAGGAGGAGGAGGAGGAGGAGGAGGAGGAGGAGGAGGAGGAGGAGGAGGAGGAGGAGGAGGAGGAAGAACAACAACAACACAAAGAAACACAAAGGAAGATGAAACAGCAGTAGACCTATTCCCCTTTACAAGACTAACAACGATACACTACACGAGACACATAGGATAGTAAAGACGAAGACTCCTCCCCACCCACCCCTCCCTCCCTCGAGTCAATATTAGCAGGAAAGGAAGAAATAAAAAGAAATCTTGCAGCATGAAAAATTTTGCAGCACGTGTTGACCCCCCAAGGCAGCAAGACAGCAAGACAAGCCACTCTCACACCTTTCACGTGGGCGTCTGGCTAAGGGTGGGCGTAGGAGCAAGGATGGGGATAAGAGAAGGATGAAGGAGGATTATCAGAATGGGTGGGAGGAGGTTAGGAAAGGAAATGAAAGGTATTAGGATTGGGATGTCTTGAACGCCCACACCACGCCCATTTACCACGCCCATAGTACGTTCCCTGCCTATCCACCCACGCCTTGTTGACTCTTCTTATTAACCATGTCTCCACAGTAGCCTCTAACACGCTTATTCTCTCTCTCTTTCTCTCTCTCTCTCTCTCTCTCTCTCTCTCTCTCTCTCTCTCTCTCTCTCTCTCTCTCTCTCTCTCTCTCTCTCTCCTCCTCCTTCTCCCTCTCTTGTACATAGTAGTATTTGTATCAATAATAATAGTATTGACAGAAATGTATAAGTAGTACTAATGGTGGTGGTGGTGGTGGTGGTGGTGGTGGTGGTGGTGGTGGTGGTGGTGGTGGTGGTGGTGGTGGTGGTGGTGGTGGTGGACGCAGCCTAACCAATTCAAAACTTGATAATTACACGAACACACTCCATACAAACTTACTAATGGACACAAGAAAAAAATACAGAAATTCATTATTGAGCTTCAGTTTCAGATACAGTTTCAAATACAGGAATATCTGAGATTACAGCCTCTTTCTTTACCTCCATACACTTCCATTTACAAATTCCTACATAATTATACACCTGAGATGGAATTTGAGTCACGTATTAATTCTCACTTAGTCTACAAGGATGTCAAATTATGATTAACTCTACGGGAATTGACAGCCAGATTTCACCATGTTTAGTCCGTCATACTGTTGCTGGGACTGTGTGTGTGTGTGTGTGTGTGTGTGTGCAGGAGGGGACTTTGTGGGGCCTCTGTGGGGTGTTTTACGGGGGGGACTTAACAGTTTAAAGGTGTCATCAAGTGTTTCATCCCAGTCTTGATCTTTTATTTTGTCAGTGGTTAAAAAAGTGACGTATTTTCTTGTTGATGACAGTTTATGATGCTGACTTAACCACAGACACACACACACACACACGCACACACACACACACACACCAGCATACAAAAGCCTGTCCCATTCTTTCCCAAACACACACACACACACACACACATACACACACACACAAACACAAACAAAAACACACACATATGCATTTATTTTCGGATAGCGATGTATTTGGACTTATCTTTTTTGTCCCTTCCATGGCACAGTGTCCCCTCCTACCTGGCCGACAATCAGGGAAAGGTGACCCCCCCCCCGTGCCCCCCCCGCCCCCCCATCACCAGCCCCCCACCACAAAGACCTCGAATCACTGTGAGTGTCTCCAATGTGCTGCCACCACGACATGAATCATCTTAATGGCGTGTGTAGGAGGAGGAAGAAGAAGAGGAGAAGCAGGAGGAAAAGAGGAGGAAAATGAGGAAGAGTTTTGACACAGGTAATAATGATGATTAGGCTTAAGAATACAAGAGATTCCATATATAAGTGGTGTTATTATTGTTGCTACTATTTTTATCATCTTTTTTCCTCCTCCTACTCCTTCTTCTTCTTCTCCTTCTCCTCCTCTTCTAATAACACTATAATGAATCTATATTATGTTATATATTTTAAACATAATTGTATATTGGCTGAACGGTCGAGTAATAATTATCCAAACTTCATGAATAAAAGAGGTAAAAAAAAAAAGGTTGAATATAAATAAGAAAAACATTGCAATTCAAAAAGGTGTTTCTTCTTCAATGTCCAAACAACTTTATGCTTCAACTTCAAGACACAAAACTAACTCGACCTTTTAGTTCTTATTTTTTCTCTTCCAATCCTTATTTTCCCTTCAAGTTTACTACTCCACATGAATTTAGAGGCTAGTACGTACCTTAAGAACGATATTCCTACAACAATACCCACAAACCTTGCCTTCAAGAAACAACGAACGTTACTCCACACCTCAAAATTTCAACCAATGAGGAAGCACCATCACTCCAACGTCAGAGATGAAGAGACTCGTGATTGGTGGAGAGCGGACGGACAGTTAGTATATAAACCCCACTGAACTGAAATCTCCACAGACCGACACAAGACGCCGCTAGCACCAGGTTAACACTGAAGAAAACACACACAGCAGCAAGGCAACACGAGTAAACAAGACAGAAGTAGAAAGCCAAGGACAGAGTTACAGGAGGAAAAGGAAGACAGGAAAGGAGAGGAAGAAGACCACAGAAGGAGTCAGGAGAAGGATATGGTTGTGTTCCTGGTTCCTTTGACCTTGATCTTGGTACATCTGAGTGCCAAAAGTGTACTGGCCCTCCCGGTCCTCCCAGGTGAGAATGGGGTGGAGGGGTTATAGTAGTAGTAGTAGTAGTAGTAATAGTAGTAGTAGTGGCAGCAGTAATGAAAGAAAAAATACACTAGTGATAGAAAATAAGATGAAGGTTATTAATTACCACACACACACACACACACACACACACCCACACCACACTACACCTACTAACACTACCACTATAACTTCCAGCAGACGACGTAGATGCAAGAGAACGTCCCTGGTCAACGATGGTCCTTCCGTATAGGACTCTACCTCACCAGACGGCGTGGCTGGGGGAGCTCCTAGGATCCCACGCGGCACCCCACTACACCCTACCACGCCCACAGGATCCCTCAGGCGCCCACCCACACCCCCAAACATCAGAATCCCACCTACAGGATATGCAGAGGATGTCAACTTGGTCTATGGGGAGTAAAGGTGATGTCCCTAGCAAGAAGAGACATCCTATAGATTCCCAGCCTGATTTTCCTAGTATCCTTCTCCCCCGTCAACGTCCCCGCCAGGCTAAGAGGACAGAAGGAGCTAAGGACTCTGCTGTAGGCCTCGGTAAGGGGTCTCGATTCTTCCCTTATGTTTCAATAGGTTAGTGGTGTCTCCCCTCCCTTCAGCCTCCCC
>JAPQNM010000037.1:3785019-3810019 GCA_029783475.1 Metacarcinus magister | reverse complement strand
ATTTGAGTCCAAAATAGTTCAGTCATTTTACAAGTAAAGTATTAGTCCTACAACAAAGATGTATAGAAACAAAGTTGTTCAGCTTGACAAGTTCTATCTGATGGTGTCATCCGTTTGTAAATTACTCTTTTGGTTTAGGAGAAAAATGTAATTAAGTAGAAGTTTCATGTAAAATACAAATATATCAATATCTCCATTACTTACATTCCAATTACATTCTAGTAAAGCTCAAAGGAACGGGCGTCTCGTGCTCTATATTTACTATTAGGAATGTTTTTTACGTAAACCTCATACTTTTCGAGTTATTTTGAAAAACATGATTTCATGAAAAAAATCTAAGGTGTCACCCTTGAAAATTTCGTGAAAAACTTCCACACCTCGGAATTTCATGAAAATTTGTCCCTAAAGGTTTTCAGTCAAACTGAACACGAATCTGGACTCAGTTTTATCATTACTATAATATTAAACACTATATACGCATGTGTGATACGCCTAAAACTATTTATTCTCTCTATTTATCTCTCTATCTCTATCGCGCTCTCTCTCTCTCCCTCTCTCCAAACTCCTACAGCAAAATCATAATATTCTCCCCCTCCTCCCCCTCCCCCTCCTCCTCCTCCTCCTCCTCCTCCTCCTCCTCCTTCTCCTCCTCCTCCTCTGTGTCTTCCTTCTTAAATAGTCTTCAGTGGACCAATTAGCGCCAATATTTATTTTTATCATTAATATTTATTTTTATCATTAATATTTCTTTTCATCATTAATATTTATTTTTATCATTAATATTTATTTTTATCATTATTATTTATTTTTATCACTAAAATTTATTTTTATCATTAATATTTATTTTTATCATTAATATTTATTTTTATCATCATTATTTATTTTTATCATTAATATTTATTTTTATCATTAATATATATTTTTATCATTAATATATATTTTTATCATTAATATTTATTTTTATCATTAATATTTATTTTTTATCATTAATATATATTTTTATCATTAATATATATTTTTATCATTAATATATATTTTTATCATTAATATATATTTTTATCATTAATATATATTTTTATCATTAATATTTATTTTTATCATTAATATTTATTTTTTATCATTAATATATATTTTTATCATTAATATATATTTTTATCATTAATATATATTTTTATCATTAATATATATTTTTATCATTAATATTTATTTTTATCATTATTATTTATTTTTATCATTAATATTTATTTTTATCATTAATATTTATTTTTATCATTAATATATATTTTTATCATTAATATATATTTTTATCATTAATATTTATTTTTATCATTAATATATATTTTTATCATTAATACTTATTTTTATCATTAATATTTATTTTTTATCATTGATATATATTTTTATCATTATTATATATTTTTATCATTAAAATTTATTTTTATCATTATTATTTATTTTTATCATTAATATTTATTTTTATCATAATATATATTTTTATCATTAATATTTATTTTTATCATTAATATATATTTTTATCATTAATATATATTTTTATTATTAATATTTATTTTTATCATTATTATTATTTTTTTCATTAATATTTATTTTTATCATTAATATTTATTTTCATCATTAATATATATTTTTATCATTAATATATATTTTTATCATTAATATTTATTTTTATCATTAATATATATTTTTAACATTAATATATATTTTTATCATTAATATATATTTTTATCATTAATATATATTTTTATCATAAATATTTATTTTTATCATTAATATTTATTTTTTATCATTAATATATATTTTTATCATTAATATATATTTTTATCATTAATATATATTTTTATCATTAATATATATTTTTATCATTAATATATATTTTTATCATTAATATTTATTTTTATCATTAATATATATATTTTTATCATTAATTTATATTTTAATCATTAATATTTATTTTTATCATTAATATATATTTTTATCATTAATATATATTTTTATCATTAATATATATTTTTATCATTAATATTTATTTTTATCATTATTATTTATTTTTATCATTAATATTTATTTTTATCATTAATATTTATTTTTATCATTAATATATATATTTTTATCATTAATTTATATTTTAATCATTAATATTTATTTTTATCATTAATATATATTTTTATCATTAATATTTATTTTTATCATTAATATATATTTTTATCATTAATATTTATTTTTTATCATTAAAATTTATTTTTTATCATTAATATATATTTTTATCATTAATATATATTTTTATCATTAATATTTATTTTTATCATTAATATATATTTTTATCATTATTATTTATTTTTATCATTAATATATATTTTTATCATTAATATTTATTTTTATCATTATTATTTATTTTTATCATTAATATATATTTTTATCATTAATATATATTTTTATCATTAATATTTATTTTTATCATTAATATATATTTTTATCATTAATATTTATTTTTATCATTAATATTTATTTTTTATCATTAATATATATTTTTATCATTATTATATATTTTTATCATTAATATTTATTTTTATCATTATTATTTATTTTTATCATTAATATTTATTTTTATCATTAATATTTATTTTTATCATTAATATATATTTTTATCATTAATATATATTTTTATCATTAATATATATTTTTATCATTAATATTTATTTTTATCATTATTATTTATTTTTTTCATTAATATTTATTTTTATCATTAATATTTATTTTTATCATTAATATATATTTTTATCATTAATATATATTTTTATCATTACTATTTATTTTTATCATTAATATATATTTTTATCATTAATATATATTTTTATCATTAATATATATTTTTATCATTAATATATATTTTTATCATTAATAATTATTTTTTATCATTAATATATATTTTTATCATTAATATATATTTTTATCATTAATATATATTTTTATCATTAATATATATTTTTATCATTAATATATATTTTTATCATTAATATTTATTTTTATCATTAATATTTATTTTTTATCATTAATATATATTTTTATCATTAATATATATTTTTATCATTAAAATATATTTTTATCATTAATATATATTTGTATCATTAATATTTATTTTTATCATTAATATATATTTTTATCATTAATATATATTTTTATCATTAATATATATTTTTATCATTAATATATATTTTTATCATTAATATATATTTTTATCATTAATATATATTTTTTATCATTAATATATATTTTTATCATTAATATATATTTTTATCATTAATATATATTTTTATCATTAATATTTATTTTTATCATTAATATATATTTTTATCATTAATATATATTTTTATCATTAATATTTATTTTTATCATTAATATATATTTTTATCATTAATATATATTTTTATCATTAATATATATTTTTATCATTAATATATATTTTTATCATAAATATTTATTTTTATCATTAATATTTATTTTTTATCATTAATATATATTTTTATCATTAATATATATTTTTATCATTAATATATATTTTTATCATTAATATATATTTTTATCATTAATATATATTTTTATCATTAATATTTATTTTTTCATTAATATTTATTTTTTATCATTAATATATATTTTTATCATTAATATATATTTTTATCATTAATATATATTTTTTATCATTAATATATATTTTTATCATTAATATTTATTTTTATCATTATTATTTATTTTTATCATTAATATTTATTTTTATCATTAATATTTATTTTTATCATTAATATATATTTTTTATCATTAATTTATATTTTAATCATTAATATTTATTTTTATCATTAATATATATTTTTATCATTAATATTTATTTTTATCATTAATATATATTTTTATCATTAATATTTATTTTTATCATTAAAATTTATTTTTTATCATTAATATATATTTTTAGCATTAATATATATTTTTATCATTAATATTTATTTTTATCATTAATATATATTTTTATCATTAATATTTATTTTTATCATTATTATTTATTTTTATCATTAATACTTATTTTTATCATTAATATTTATTTTTATCATTAATATATATTTTTATCATTAATATATATTTTTATCATTAATATTTATTTTAATCATTAATATTTATCTTTATCATTAATATTTATTTTTATCATTAATTTATATTTTTATCATTAATATATATTTTTATCATTAATATATATTTTTATCATTAATATTTATTTTTATCATTAATATATATTTTTATCATTAATATTTATTTTTATCATTAATATTTATTTTTTATCATTAATATATATTTTTATCATTAATATATATTTTTATCATTAATATATATTTTTATCATAAATATTTATTTTCATCATTAATATTTATTTTTTATCATTAATATATATTTTTATCATTAATATTTATTTTTATCATTAATATATATTTTTTATCATTAATATTTATTTTTATCATTATTATTAATTTTTATCATTAATGTTTATTTTCATCATTATGATTTATTTTTATCATTATTATTTATTTTTATCATTAATATTTATTTTTATCATTAATATTTATTTTTATCATTAATATTTATTTTTATCATTATTATTTATTTTTATCATTAATATTTATTTTTATCATTAATATTTATTTTTTATCATTAATATTTATATTTATCATTATTATTAATTTTTATCATTAATATTTATATTCATCATTAATATTTATTTTTATCATTAATATTTATTTTTATCATTATTATTTATTTTTATCATTAATATTTATTTTTTATCATTAATATTTATTTTTATCATTAATATTTATTTTTTATCATTAATATTTATTTTTATCATTAATATTTATTTTTATCATTATTATTTATTTTTATCATTAATATTTATTTTTTATCATTATTATTAATTTTTATCATTAATATTTATTTTTATCATTAATATTTATTTTTATCATTAATATTTATATTCATCATTAATATTTATTTTTATCATTAATATTTATTTTTATCATTATTATTTATTTTTATCATTGATATTTATTTTTATCATTAATATTTATTTTTATCATTATTTATTTTTTATCATTAATATTTATTTTATTTTTTTTGGCGACGCGCGCCAAACCAAAATACGTAAAAAAGAGAAAAAATATAATAACAGAGGAATATAAAGTAAAGATAGAGTATCATAGAGCACACAAGAGGAAGAGGAGCGGCTCGTGATGGCTTGGAAATTCTGTGGGAGGTAATGCAAGGGAAGCATCGGAGTATTGTGTGTGTGTGTGTGTGTACGTATACCATTACTCAATGTCTTGTTCTCTCTAACTAACGAGAGATACACGAACGAGCCTTATCTCCAGTCTTTATCATGTTTCTGCGATAAGCCCATCTCTCTCTCTCTCTCTCTCTCTCTCTCTCTCTCTCTCTCTCTCTCTCTCTCTCTCTCTCTCTCTCTCTGGTGATGCGGTGGCCAGGATGGGAGGCAGGGGGGCGGGGGTAGTATGGGGGGGCCAGGGAATGGGTAACATAACTCATAATTGTGCTTCAGAACTACTACGATGTAACTCAAGACCAAAAGAACAATTTTAAATATGTCAAATTTGAATGATTCTGGTCACTCAGATGCATTCCTTCAGTTCCATCCGTTTGTATTACCATTTACAGCTGCTACGTTAACTTGGAGGTAAAACAAGAGTATATCCTTCACTCAGACCATCAGTGTTCGGTCTTGACGTGATGGAAGGTTCACTCACTGGTCGAGATAGTTGAGGGAACGAACACTTTTTACACTTATAACACTAGGCTACTTATATAACGTTCCTGCCTCTTTCACACCGTCGTTTTCTTCCCTAACTGTTATGATTTAAGTAATACATCCTTAATTTCCTCAGTCCTTTAAATACACACCAGGAAACGCGTGATAGTTACCAGAGTGTAGGAAGTAGGAAACTTCATCTTCCACCAGGCTTGTTCCTCATGTTCTTCCTCTTCCTCCTCCTCTCACGCCGCCCAATCGTCATTTTCTTCCTCTCAAGTCTTCCACAGATGCCTTCCCTTACCCTCACTTCCTCGTCAACACCACACGCCGTCACTACACCGGTAAAACTGAGTAATTATCACGCCACTGCCGGCAATGACTCCTCACGCCGCCGTCACCTCAGCTCTTTCCCCACCAAACTCCCGCACAGTGTTAAGGAAAATTGTGTTTTAAGGGTTACTTTGCCATCTTATGTTTATTTTTGTAATTAGCTTAAGGAAAGTATTTAACAAGTCTTTATTTGATGCCAGCGTAGTTTTAAAATGGTTAGTTAAGACTTTGTTGTTCCTTTGTTATGTAAATGGATTTTTCTTGCTGTTGTATTGTTATGTTTTTTTTTTACCTTTCATTAGCGAAGTGTTGCTTTGTCTGCCTTCTGGATGTATGTATAATAATTGTACTAAAACTATTTATTTTCATCATAGTCCTAAAATGTGAGTGGCAACAAGGAATATTGCTGAAAGTCACATTTGAAATATTCAGTAGCTTAGTTTATTATACAATGAGTTCCCGAAACTTGAAAACTTTGCCTTGATATGAATATGCAAACATTTTCAGCCCACAAGAAAGATACATATTTGCTTCAGGCTCGTAAAGCGATGCATTTTGGAATTCATGATGACTAGAAAAAAATAGAATAAACATGGAAATAAGCATTGAATAATTTCGTAATTACGTAACGCAATAAAGTGAATAGAACAATCGTTTTGAAAAAAAAAAAATTATGAAATGACAAGAAAATACTTATTCTGCCAATTTTCTGTTATCATTATTATTATCATTATTATTATCGTTATTATTATTATTATCATTATTATTATCGTTATTATTATTATCATTATTATTATCGTTATTATTATTATTATTATTATTATAAATATTAGTATTATCATCATCATCACTAATATTATTGATACTATTTGTACACTTACCTAACTCTACCTTTGAGATGACTCCTCAAAGTAGGCCCATTAAAAATAAAATACATAAACCTTTACACGCATATAAAAAAAAAAATGTTGATACTTTTTTTCAGTCTCTTTCAAACGCATTCAATGGACAAGGTGGTGGTGAGGGGAGGGAGGGAGGGAGGGAGGGAGGGAGGGCGAGCTTATGGTGAGGATAGAATTCGGAAAATATATTAAGTGAAGGTGTTTAGAGGGTGTTATCCAGCACACCTGCCCACCACACACACCTGGGCCAGGCAGCCTCACACCTGCACGCTGGGGAGCCACACCTACCTGGGACCACCTATAGAGGCAGCCTGCTAATTACTGTCACCTTGTTGTGTGTACGTGTGTGTGTGTGTGTGTGTGTATGTGTGTGTGTGTGTGTGTGTGTGTGTTTGTTTCCACAGTATATACTAGTATTACTACTAATAATAAGAACTATGATAATACTAACACTAATGATGATAATGATAATAAGCACCATCTACTTTGATCACTTTCTCAACAATATAAAGACAAATCCAGTAGTTATCAGTAGTCACCGCGAGGCTTCATTGGCTGAACTTCCACCCAACAAAAGTGTCAATTGGCTTCCCTTGGCTAAGTTAGCGTGTGAAGGGCGTGCGAGGCCTGAGTCCCCGCCTGGCTGCCGTGTGTTGTAGAGTTAGTTAGTTAGTATCCTTTGATGATACGAGAGGATCTTGATATTCTAATAATTAATGAGTTAAGTGATTTGATTGTGTTTACTGAGTTTGCTGTTGCTGCTGCTGTTACTACTACTACTACTACTACTACTACTACTGCTGCTGCTGCTGCTGCTGCTACAAGGGTTTATACACACTCCAAACACACTTTATGTTTATTCTTTTTATTAATAAGATGTAGAAGAGTCACCGAATACATACAAAACTAAATCAGGCCTAACACACACATCATTTTTTTTTGGTGGTGGAGGAAGAAAACAGAAACGTGTCGGAAACTTTTGACTTCTAGAAAATAAAAAAAAGAAAGAAACAAAAAATTCCGACAAAATACCTGTAATACTATAAAATAAAAAATAAATAAAAAATCAGGGGATACCGAGGCGTTTCATTTCCAGCTTAAGTCAAAAATACGAACACTTTCTTTCTTAATACACAAAAAATATATATTACGCCTGAACACGTATGATATCAAGGCATGAAGGTCACAGGGGAAGGAAATACAAAAACAAGATGAGGATTTAATTACAGATGAGTATAGGAAGAAAAAAAAAGGTGTTAATTTACGTTGGTGAGATAAACCTAGGTGAAGGGAAGGACAGGCTTGGCTTAGTAACGACCACAGGTAATATTGTCTTGGCGTGCACATGATTAAAGGTGAGATGTACTTACACTAATTACAATACAGGTGTACACAAAAAAATCATATAAGGAGGCTTAATTATATATAAAATACCATATTTTTCTCAACACAGAGTTAACAATTTCCAGACAGTGATTCTAAGTTCTTTTTCAAAATATTATACATGTACTATTGTTATAATTTATAGTAATATTCTGGAGACTCTGAGGTGAACACAAAACATTATGAAACGCGTCGAAGATTTATGGCAACAGTTATGAAAAAGCGGAAGTTCCAGAGTGGTAAATGCTGTTTAATTAACTAACTGGAAGGAGTTTCGTTTTGTTCAGAATGTTTCAATGCTGTCCCGGGAAGATAGAATAAAGGGGGAGGAGGGAAGGAAGGGAAGGAGGGAAAGAACAGGAAGTGAGGAGGAAGAAAAGAAAGGGAGGAAGGTAAGGAAGGAAGGAAGAAGAGAAATAATAGGTAAAGAAGAAGGGAATGAGGAACAGGAGAGAAGTCAAGGAAGGAAAGAGAAGAATAACTTGAGGTACAAAGCAGTGCAAAGGATGAACAAACATTAGTCCAACTGGATCTAAAGAGACAAAGGAGGTAAAGGAGAAGAATGTGAGATGGTATTTTATATAAAAGATATATTAAAGAAGAGAGGAAGAGACGGAAAGGAGGAATAAGAGGGAATGAGGAAAGGTGGAAGAAGAAAAATGAGGAAATGAAGAAGTGGAGAAATAAGAGATAAGAAAACAGGAAGAGAAAATAAATATAAATTATATTAATACAAAAGAAGGAATAGAAGGAAAAAAAAAGAAGGAAGAAATAAATAAATAAATAAAGGGAGGAAAGAAAAAAAAGGAAAGAACGAGGGAAAAAAATGTGATTAAGTATATAGTGAGTGTGTGTGTGTGTGTGTGTGTGTGTGTGTGTGTGTGTGTGTGTGTGTGTGTGTGTGTGTGTGTGTGTGTGTGTGTGTGTGTACCACTTAACACATATACACACATGTACGTATTACACCTGCATCATCGTTACACACACATGTACGTACGAACGTTACACAGACGGCAGTGCTCAAATTGGGGGGCGATGGGGGGGGGACGTGAAGGGGGGGGGGCGTGAGGGGGGGTAAGAGGGGGGGGCGTGAGGGGGGGGTAAGAGGGGGGGTTAGGCACACAGTAAACCAATCAAACAAGGAAGAAAACACACACACACACACACACACACACACACACACACACACACACACACACACACACGCCCCCCAAAGAAGGTCAACAACAATATTCTCAACTTCTTTCAACTTTTGTTTATCTTTTACAAACTTGAGATATTTATATTTTTTTATTACGAACATATAAATAAATAATGAATAACAAAATGATGTATGAATAGAAGGTAATAATGTAAAGGCATTAGAAAAGAAATATATAATAATGCTGTAAATGTTGAATAATTGAGTAAATATATATAAAAAAAATATGAAGAGAGGAAAAATAGAGGAAAAACGAAGGAAAACAATGAAAAAAGATATACAAGGAAAAATATTCACTGCAATTTATCCTAAACATCTAATTATAAATATTATCTCGTTTTGTTGAAGGGAAAATTATATATGAGGTAATTTGCACTACACTTTCTCTCTCTCTCTCTTTTTTTTCAGACCAAAGATTTCGCTCCAACATGAATTCTTAAACACAATTCAAATATTTCCCCTCAACCCCGCACACGCACACACGCACGCACACACACACACACACACACACACACACACACACACACACACACAGTCACTCACACAAATTAAAGAAAAGAAAAAGAAATGAAAAAAACGAGATAAAAGAGAAAAGAAAATACCAGAAAACACACAAAGGTACAAATGGGAAAAGAAGCAAAGATGGATGAAAAAAAACGGAAAATCACGACAGCAAAGGTGGACGAAATACACAAGTAAGGAAGAGCAGGAGGAAGGGAAAAAATGTTAGGAAGGGAGGGTAAGGTGGTGGTGTTGGTTGAGTGAAAAAAGTCTCAAAAAACATGAACAAGCGAAACGAACCACTAAATCTACGAAATGAAGCACTTGGCGAAGCTTCACTCCTTCTCGGTTTTGTGCAGAGGCTCGGGCCAACTAGATTACGTGGGTTGTGCACTATTAAGGATGATAGGTGACTTATATTATTCAAGGTGGGGCTATGTACACCTCTCTCTCTCTCTCTCTCTCTCTCTCTCTCTCTCTCTCTCTCTCTCTCTCTCTCTCTCTCTCTCTCTCTCTCTCTCTCTCTCTCTCTCTCTCTCTCCATACTTTTATTACCCTAACCTAACCTAACCTAACCTAACCTAACCTAACCTAACCTAACCTAACCTAACCTAACCTAACCTATCTCTATCTATCTATCTATCTTTCTCTCTCTCACACGCAGAAGGGGAAGCAGAGAGCCAGCCGCCGTGACGCCTTCTGTGGGCTCAGTATCAGAAGACGTGCGCGGTGATTGGACGAGCCAGCAGCCAATAGCGAGCCAGATAAGGGGCCAAGATAAAGAACAAGAGGAAGAAGAAGAAGAAGATGAGGAATAACAATACTCTTAGCTACCAAACCCGTTCCAAGAGGCTCACAAAGGTATTATTCTTAGTATTATCATTATCATTAGTATTATTACTGTTATCATCATCATCATCATCATCATAAGTATTATTATTATATCATTAGTATTATATTATCATTATTATTATCATTATTATTATTATAGTATTATCATCGCCTGCCAGGACCTCCAGGCGAGAGAAGCGATGCTACATACATGCCTACAGACACAGCCAAGGAGTGACGAAGGAATAGTCACACCAGGCAAGGGGAGGGAGTGACCAATCAGAATCACACTGGGGCGGGTGCCGTGACCAAGTAATAGTCACGACACCTGCTACTTAACGCTAAAGGGACAGCCAACCAGGGCGAGCCATCAGGGCCACGACACTAGACACTATACAGGAAACAGCACCATAGAGTTGGAAACCTTTAAAGGAAAACAAGATAGAAAAACAAAAGTAATTATCCCTATTTTTTTTGGTAAGCGTTTATATAGCTAGACTAAAGGGAAGAGAAATTGTTAAAAGGTGTATTTATAAGCGCCATTTTAGGTCACCATCATCGACCTTTACTTGATATGTTGGTTGGATAAAGTGAAACAGATGCACACGGTTCTGTTCACTTCAACGCAGCACTATTTATATTTTTCTTTTTATTTTCCTTTGCATCTCCGGGAGCATCTGTTTAAGTATTCTCTCTGTCTACACTAAGCATCCCTAATACTTATCACACAGCAGTAAAGTTGCGTCATTCAATACACGTCACTCGGAAGGGCAAAGGTCAAAGGGACGAGGAGGCAGAGTCATCCCTTAAAGCTAACACTCCGTTTTCTATTTCATCTCGCCCTTCTCACAACTCGTATCACTCATTATTTTTTTTGGCACCATCGGAAGAAAATGGGTTGTGTTCTGCATTTCTATATATATTTTTGACTCACTAAAACTCTTTGTGTCTGCATCTCCCTCGTCAGTCTTCCTCGTCCCGTCCCAACGCTGAGGTTCAAATCATCAACAAAGGTCTTGGGTAAGTCACTAAACAGTTGATGTAGCTCGCTGGAAAGCCTCTCAGCCCCAGCGTGTTCAGGGAGTGTTAGGAAGGGACAGCCACGCGAGGGAGAGCACCTTACTGTCTTTATATTACTGTCGTTCTGTACACATTCCAGAGCAGCACACGAGGCCAGGACAGACGAGGCTTTGTAAGTGTTCTCGATCCGCCTCGTCGTCTCATGAGGCTTCGAATCTGTTTCAATATTAAGTCTATACATATTTATCTTTATTGATATGAAGGTTTGCTCTCCGCTGAAGGGGAGACGCCAAGGGAGGTAGTGTTGCCTCCTGAAGACCCTCGTAGTGTTGGTTGTGTTGTCTCGCCGCTGTTCGAACCACCGACTCACACCGCTGCTGAGTGACTCGAAGCTTCACCACCGTTCCGTGCAGGCCGCTGGAGGGAAGGTCACACCGCTGGATGTGACCTTAAACTGCCTCCACGGGTAATGAGGTGCCAAGTGAGGGGAGGGGGATAGGGGCACCCAGAGGAAGGGGCCGAGTTGTTGTTATTGTTTGCTTGTTTGTTTGTTTATAATAATGTTTTGTATCTTGTTTGCATATTTATAGTTGATTTCACAACCACCGAGGGAGGAAAAAGAAAAACAAGGCCGAGTGTAATGATAATTCTAGCATTAGCAGCAACATCATCATCAGCAGCAGCAGTAGCAGGAAGGACAGTTTTGGAAAGTGGTACTGCGTGTAGCTGCGGTGGCATTGGTGGGGGGGGGGGGGGTGTGGAGGAACGGGACGGGACGGGATGGGGAGAGGAAGAGAGGGGAGAGAAGGAACTCCGCTGGGAAAAGCTGTGGCAGTGGCAGCAGTATCAGTAAAGGTCCTGGCAATGTTTTTTACTAGATGGCCGAGGCTGCTGAGGCGGAAGGCGACGACAACGGTAATGGTGGTAATGGTGGTAGTGGTAGTGGTAGTGGTAGTGGTGGTAGTGGTAGTGGTGGTGGTGGTGGTGGTGGTTGTGGTGGATTCGAAAATTCACCTTTACTGGTTGAGCCTTGTCGCGGCGAGAATGGTGGTGGTTGTGGTGGCGATGACAGCGATGGTTGTAGAAGTGGTGGTGGAGGATAGTGGTGGTGATGGTGGTGGAGGAGGAAGAGGAGGAGGATCTCACAGGAGCGCCTCATTCTCCATCCCTTGACTACCTCCCTCCGTCGCCGTGCGGGAGGGTGTCCCCGGCACCGTCTGTAGCTTCACGCCCTCCAACCCTGGTGGCGGGAGAGGCTGGGTGATGCTGGGGGATTCTGGGAGAGATTGGGAGAGTGTGGGTGGTGCTGATAACTCCTAGGGGGGGGAGGAGCTGGGGAGGAGCTGGGGAGTAGATGATGGGCAGCGATGTAGGGAGATATTAGTGGAAATAAAAGGAGGTTGTGAGGTGGTTGTTAATGCTGGGAAGGACTAGAGAAGATGAAGATAAATTTGATGGGATTTGAACGGACTGGTTGGTTCTGGGTAAAAAAAAACTACTGAGAGATACAACGACAGAGGTTCCCACACCGAGCTACATACAAATGATTTCGGGAGAGTGAGAGAGACAGGATGGAGTGAGACAGTGAGACAGTGTTGGTGATGGTGGGGGAGTGTGTGTGTGTGTGTGTGTGAGTGGATAAGTGATTAAGTGGAGGGTTAAAAAAAGGTTAGAATGATTATCTTACTGCTGTTGAAAGAGTGACTGAGTAGATTAATGACTTGTGGAGAGGTGAAAGAGGCTAGAAGAGGTGAAGAGGTGACGGGAGAGGTGTAAGAGGTCCTAATGATGCTGGGAGAGGGTGAGAGAGGGTGAGAGAGGGTGAGAGAGGGTGAGAGAGGGTAAGCGAGGCAGTGAAGGACAGATTCAAGGGAAGGATTGGTTAACAGAACAATAACAATACACTACAATACACTCACCTGATACCAATAACTGTAACTCACACTCCACTGGTCGCTACTTTCACCCTAATGGCTAAGGCATCACCCTAGACACCTAGACACTCTTACATACACCTGTTTGTGCCATCTATGTCACCCTAACTACTTCCAAGGTCAACTGTCTCTAGTCCACCACCTTCACAAAGCTACACTATTACATTCTAACGGGGGTCTACTTCACCCTAAACAGCACCTATGTCACCCTAGTACTCGGCCGTGGCTCCCATGGCTCTCTACGTCACCCTAATCGACATCTACTTCACCCTAATCACCCTTTCTACACTTACTTCTTTCCACCTCTCAGAGTCAACGCCCTTTTCAGCTCCTTTCCACTAAATCTTCCTGTGACAAAGGACAGATGAAGGAGATTAGAAGCGGCAAGTCAAAGGTCAAAGAAAGTCCTGCCGTGTGTTTTTACCTCCTCGTTCCCTTAAATCCTTGCCATAGGAAGAGGTTGTGAGGTTGAGGTTGAGGTTGAGGTTGAAGTTGAAGTAGAGATTTGTGTATATGACTTGATGACCATTTTATTATTATTTTTTTTATTCAAACAAGTCATAACAAAAGGTGATGAGAGGATTTTTTTATTTTTATTTTTATTGAACTCGAAAGGAAAGGATTTTTTTTTAATCTCTTCCGTTATTAAGTGTAGATCCTTTCATATCATAGTGTGTGTTTGGATTAGCTTTGTCCCGCCTCTCGTGTGCTCTCTTTACTCCACACACACACACTCACACTCACACACACACACACACTCACACACACACACACTCGTCCTTGTTTGACTGAACTTAACTAACTCGAACACAACACATTCCTCAAACAAACCCGTGAGACACATTGTTGGGAGTACTATAGAATCTTACTACAAACGTTAAAATAAAAAAATATCTAAGCCTATAAAATCTCATTGCTTAAGGAGTTCATATTTTTTTCATGAACATTGCACACTTTGTCTATAGGTTACGGCTTCCCTCTCCTTCTGAAAATTCTCCAGATTAAATCCCAAGACAAAAATCCGTAACAAGTGACCTTTCTAGCACCAAGAGCGTGGCCTAACATACCTAAGGGGCGGCCTGCACACAAAAGAATCACCTTAAACTACGTTAGGACACCTCAAACATCCTTTTAAAGTGCTCAGAATCTCAACTAAAACAAGTACAAAAGAAGACTTCTTTTCTGAAATTCCAGAACGTCCACTAAATTAAGTCCCTCGAGGCTCCACAAGGTCCCCCAACCCAGCCATAACACCCACGTTTTAGACCCTTCCACCCAGCGCCCACCACCACTCTGTCTAGTCCCTCCCCGCCCACCACCTCCCTGTCTAGCCCGCCCAGCACCCAGCACCTCAATGTCTAGCTCCTAAACGTCCACCACCTCCTTGTCTAGCCCTGCTCAGCATCCACTACCTCCCTGTCTAGCCCATTCCCGACCACCATTTTCCTGTCTAGCCCTTCCCACCACCCACCCAGCACACCCAGATTCCCCTGCCTTTCACCCTCATCACCCAGCAACCCTAAACCTCCCCCATCAAGCACCTTCCCCACCCAGCACCTTCCCCACCCGCCTTACCATGGTTGATCGAAGCTGCGCTGGATACTGGGTGAGATTTCTTGTAGGTGGCGCTGTTCATGGTTAACTTCCTGACGTTCTTGTCGGGGTGGAACACAATGATGTATATCTTGGGGGAGTAGAGGCAGAAGAGGGCGACGGAGGCTGACAGGGAGATAGCCACACAGAGGGTCGTGATCTGCACCTGCAAGAGGAGTAACGAGGGTTGTGTCGTTAGTGGGTCGTGTCCGTGAAGGTTGTAGTGAAGCAAGAGTCTAGGATGCCCCGTTAAGGATACCGGCAGGATGCAAGTGTTTGTTTTTACGAGGACTTGCAGGAGATGAGAGACAGAGACGGGGATAAAGAGAAAGAGAAAGAGCTAGAGAGAGATAGAGGAGAGAGAGAGAGAGAGAGAGAGAGAGAGAGAGAGAGTAGAGAGAGAGAGAGCGAGAGAGAGAGAGGAGAGAGTAGCAAAGGACAGGAGGAGACGGAGACAAAGGGATAGATGGGTTTAAAAGAGACAGGAATGGAGGGACAGAGACAGAGACAGAGACAAAGGACACATGTAATTAGAAGTGCAGGTTAGCAAGAGACAGAGGGACACAAGGAATAAATTGACAGAAGAAAAGCAGAGACAGATAGGCTTAAGCAGAGCGGGTTAGCAAGACAGGGAAGGACGGAGAGACAGAGGTAAGGAGAGACAGGGACGAAGGGATGAAAAGACAGAAGGATGGAAGGACAAAGAAGAAGAGACACAGAGAGACAGAGAAAGGAACGAAACTGAGGGAAAGAGGAAAAAAGCGATTGGAGAAGGAAGAGAAAGGAGACAGATAAATAAACAGACAGAAAAGAAAAGAGAGAAAAGGAATAAACGGGAGGCATGCAATAAGAGACAGGTAGGGTGACGAATGGACGGGAAAATGGCGGGAAAATAAGGGAAAAAAAAAGGAAAAAGGGAAAGAGAGGCGAGAAAACGAAGGAGAGGATGAAGTATGAGAGAGTAATTGCCACGGACGGAGAGATGGAGGAGGAAAGGGGAGGGAGAGAGAGGGGGGGGTTATGGGGGTAAGTTGACATGGAACAGAATGACTGGGATAGCGTGACAGGGATGGAGGGAAGGGAGGGAGGGAGGGAAGGAGGGAGGGAGGGAGGGAAACGTACTGACGGAGGGAAGAGGAGAGAAGAGGTTAACAAGGGACGCCTGCTGGTGGAGGGGGGTAAGGGGGGGGAGAGGTAAAGGGAGAGAGAGAGTGTAGAGGGTAAAAAAAAAATCATTAACTTCACCTTCCTCTTAGGAGAAAGAATAATGAATGTGTCACTTCACTACTTCTACCGAGGGAGGGAGGGAGGGAGGGAGGGAGGGAAGGGAGGGATAGGAGGAAAATAAGGAAGAAAGGAAAAAGGAAAGGAGGAAGGAATGAGGGAGAAAGTGATAGCTATAATGAAAGAAAGATGAAAGAAAGAGAAACGAGAGAAAGAAATAAAGCAAGAGGATAAAAATAAGTAGAAGGAGAACGAAGGAAAGAAAAGAAAGTAGAAGAAAAGAAAAAAAAACAAAGGTCAAGAAGTAAAAGACGACTAAGAAAAAAAAAGAAAAAAAAAGGAAGAGGAAAAATAAAAAAGAAGAAGAAGAAAATGAGAACATTGTATCATCCTGTCATCTTCTCCTTCATCATCACGGTCATTATCATCATCATAGCTTGTGAGGGAGAGAGAGATGGATTACGGAGGTGAGAGGGAAAAGAGGGAGAGGAGAGGTGAGGAGAGGAAGAAAGAGGAGAGGAGAGAAAGAGGAGGAGGAGAAGGAGGAGGGAGGGAAGAACATGAGAGCAGGAGAAGATGAAGAGGGTGGGAAGAAAAATGAGAGGAAAAATGAAGGAAGAGAAGGAAGGAAGGAAGGAAGAAGGAGAGTCACTAGAGAAGATAAAGAGGAACATTTTGTCCTACACGGAAACTAAGTAAGTCGTAAAGTGTAGCGAGGAGGAGGAGGAGGAGGAGGAGGAGGAGGAGGAGGAGGAGGAGGAGGAGGAGGAGGAGAAAGAGAGAAAAAAAATGAGAGATGTGTAGTTTCTCTCTCACTTTCTCTCTCCCTCATACCTTCACTCTTCATTAATCAGGTTTTCAGGCCTGTCACCGCGAGGCCTCGGGTGGCAGGTGTGGATCAGAGGGACTTAAGGACCGCCTTCTAATTACTCACTTGACTACAGGTAAGGCAAGGCAGGTAAGTCATTAGTCACATGCTGGGAAAGAGCAGGTGAGTGTGACTTAAACTGTTGTCTACGAGTGATGTGTGTGTGTGTGTGTGTGTGTGTGTGTGTGTGTGTGTGTGTGTGTGTGTGTCAGATAGAAAGAGAGAGATAAAAAGAAAGAAAGAGAAAGAGAGATGAATAAGAGAGACACAATCAGACACACAGACAGACAGACACATACACAAACGGAAACACAGAAAAAAACAAAGATAAGAGAGAAATCAGAAACGTAGAAGAAAATGATGACAAAGACAAACCGAGAATGAATGTCAACTAAAGAGACACACAGACAAAGACGCACAAAAGAAACACACACACACACACACACACACACACACACACACACACACACACACACACTACACCATATCTCAATATCTCGAGCTCCTGTCAGCTAACCCGAAACAAGGGCGAGTATGGCCTAAACCGCATGTCTGGGAAAATCCAAGCAAGATATACTTAGATTACAAAATTGCAAGACGCCAACCAGGAAAGAGCTAGCTACCCGGCCAGCCTCAAGGGAACGGAGAGGGGGATGGAAAGCCTTGCAGGGAACTAAATGAGGTTGAGGGCAGACCCGCTTTCACGGATGGAGAATGCTGGCCAAAGGGAAAAGTTGGTAAAATGCTCAGCGATGCAGCGGGGAAGAATGCATTAGTCTGTCCTGCAGGGCGCGCGTTTTCTCTCATCCCGTCAACCCTCTGTGCTGGGCGAGCCGCGCGGTCTGTTGACATTGAGAAGACCGTGAAACTCTGCGGTAAATGCCAACATATTTCACTTACTTCCATACTTTGGTTTTCTGAGTTGTTTCTACTGGGATATTATTGTTGATGTCGCAGTTATTGTTGTTGTTGTTGTTACTATCATCATTGTTGTTGTTACTTTTATGTACAAGAATACAGTTGAATAGCAAGTGTGTGTATAGTGGATGAAACAATACAAAATGCAGCACTAGTATCATCCGTGAACTGTGCAGTCACGGAAGACTGAATGTCGGTGATGCAGGAACACATAAAACTACGTGATAAAAAGTCAACGATGACATACATTACGATTAACAAAAGCTATTCCGCCCTTACTGATGCTGCTTATAAATATTATGTGTACTACTACTACCACGACTACTATTACTACTACCACCACTACTACTACTACTACTACTACTACTACTACTACTACTACTACTACTACTACTACTACTACTACTACTACTAGCAATAATGATAGTAGTAGTAGTAGTAGTAGAGGTAGTAGTAAGTTATTCATGTATTGTATCTAACTTATTTCCTACAATAGATTGAGATTGTAAAGGATTTTAGTAAGTTTGTGGGTGTGTGTGTGTGTGTGTGTGTGTGTGTGTGTGTGT
The DNA here is from genome assembly GCA_029783475.1 of Metacarcinus magister. Lineage (NCBI taxonomy): Eukaryota > Metazoa > Arthropoda > Malacostraca > Decapoda > Cancridae > Metacarcinus > Metacarcinus magister. The sequence continues at coordinate 3,790,927 of JAPQNM010000037.1, read as the reverse complement.
GTGTGTGTGTGTGTGTGTGTGTGTGTGTGTGTGTGTGTGTGTGTGTGTGTGTGTGTGTCTGGGTGGCAGGTGTGTAATACGTGCGAGAAAGCAATCAGAGCATGAAAGTGTAGGAATGTGTTTCAGGTGGTGGTGGTAGCGGGATTAAACCAGAAAAAAGGAGAAAAAAAAGAAAGAAAGAAAGAAGGATTAGAAAAGGAATGGTAAAAGTCAAAATAATACCTCTGAATAGCTTTTGAATACCTGCCAAAAAATGATGAAGGAAAAAAAGGGAAAAATTCCACAACACCATCAACAAAGAGAATGAGAAAAGGAAAACAGACAAAGGGGTAAAAATAGATTCATATATATACAAAAAAAAGTGAAGGAAAATACTTTGAGCTGGAATGAACATATAAACACACATACACATACTCTCACTCTCTTTCTCTCTCTTCCTCACACACACACACACAAACAACACACACATGCATAGTTATGACACATCTTCCACACACACAAAAGGTGGGAAAAAATGTGTTGCATAAAAGTAAATAAAAACATGTAAAAGGTTCTTTAAAACACAGACTAATAAAAAGAGTAACAGGGAGGGAGAGATGGGAAAAAAAAGAAGAGGGAAAAAAGAGGAAATATGAAGAGAGGGAGGGAGTGAGGGAGAATGAGGTGGAGGAAGAATATTTAGATAATGAGATGAAGAGTATAAAATAGACCAATAACAACGAGGAGGACGTAAAAGAAAATGAAAAAAATAGAAACATGAAGAAGAAAAAGAAAAAGAAAAAAAAATAATGATAATAATAATAATAACAAAAACAATAATAAAATCAATACGAGGAAGAAGAAGAAGAAGAAAAGAAGAAGAAGAAGAAGAAGAAGAAAAAGAAGAAGAAGGATAATAAACTGAAATTGAGAAAAATAGTATCAAGAAAAGCTTCAAAAGAATCAGAAAAGAGAAGAAATAAAACAGATAATAATAATAAAAAAAACCACTTAAAAAAGAAAAAAAAGAAAACAGACCAAGATAAAAACAAAAAATAAATAAAACAACAAAGAAACATAAAATAAATGAAACAAAAAAAAATGAAATCAAACACACACACACACAAATCACACACACAGAGAGAGAGAAAAAAAAAAATCCAACATACCTCATAAGAGTTCCCGGTGCCGAAATAGATGGGGACGAAAGCGAGCCAGATGATACAAGTCGTGTACATAGTAAACCCAATGAACTTGCTCTCGTTGAAATTCTCGGGGATCTTGCGTGTCTTGACAGCATACACGGTGCAGGTGGTGATGAGGAACATGTTGTAGATGAGAGACAGCAGGAACGAAGAGTCCTTGATGCGGCACTTAAGAATCACTTGTTCGCGCGTCGGGTACTCAAAGCGTGTGCCTGGCGTCTCTATGACAAGCCACACCACCGTCGCCACCACCTTGGGAAGTCAGAGAAAAAAGTGATGGTAAGGATTGGGGGAATGGAGGGATGGAGAGAGGAAGAAAAGAAGGGATAGAGGGAGGAAGAAACGAATGGAAGACAATGGAGAGAAAGAGAGAGAAAGAGAGAATATATAGAGATAGAGATTATTTTTTTTTATATTGCTTAAAGGTAATTATACAATACTGGTTCAGGCGATGAAGCAATTATTACTTCCGTGTTGAGAAGATTTATACTCTCTCTCTCTCTCTCTCTCTCTCTCTCTCTCTCTCTCTCTCTCTCTCTCTCTCTCTCTCTCTCTCTCTCTCTCTCTCTCTCTCTCTCTCTTTCTCTTTCAACGAGTAACTAGTTGAAAAAATCAAATTTAGATAATGAAAAGAGAAAGCAATATCTCTCTCTCTCCCTCTCTCTCTCTCTCTCTCTCTCTCTCTCTCTCTCTCTCTCTCTCTCTCTCTCTCTCTCTCTCTCTCTCGCAGTACTCTCGCTCTATCTAGTCCTGCTTACGCGCACATCACCTTTACATTGGCAATATAAAGGTCTTGACTCACGGGCAGCGCGGAACCACAACACTCACACTGTCACTGCAGGGAAGGAGATGCAAAGGTACGCGGGATCACACCACTACCAAGGGAGCGAGGGAGGGAAGGTTAGGAGAGAACATGAAGCGGGTTTATTAAGGTCGTTCATGGCATTACTCTCCCTCCTCTCTCTCTCTCTCTCATCCCCACTAACGCTCTGAATCACCGCCGCTAAGGGAAATTGTTTTAAAATTGGGTCTATCTTGTTACTGGAAGATGTAAAATGAGCTAAATTTGGTAGCTGGTGTGTTTTTTTAAGAAAGAACTGGTTTAATGTCTGTTAATTTGATGTGATGATATATTTAGTTATATAGATTATTGTTCTCCTTTTCTATACCATATAAGGAGAGGACTGGGAGGTAAGTCGATGCAGCAACCTCCTCCTCCTCCTCCTCCTCCCTTTCCCTCTTTCTTCCCTTCCTTTGTCCCTCTATTTTTACTCCTCCACCCGCCCTTACTCTGTCACTCCACTTTATCCATTACCTGTCTCCACACCAGACCCTTGACTTCTTGCTTTATATCCTCCTCCTCCTCCTCTATTTCTACCTCTACCACTACCTCCTCTTCCTCCTCCTCCACCTCCTCCTTGCTTACCTGGACGGAGACGAGGGAACAGGTAATTACCACCTGGCTCTTGGGACTAATGAAGCCGGGGCGCCGAGCTGAGCGAGACGCAGAGTCGAAGATTCGTGAGATCCGGTTCGTTTTGGTGAGCAGCGCCCCGTAGATCATGGAGAAACCGAACCCGACTCCGAACCTGCAATGTGAACCACCGAATCATTACTGGAGGTGGTGGCACACACACACACACGCGCACACACACACACACACACACACACACACACAAAGAGCGTGACAGTTCCCGTCAGGTTAAAAGGGACTTCACCAGCCTTACAAAGAACACAGAAGGAGCGGAGTGCTGGAGGAGGAGGAGGAGGAGGAGGAGGAGGAGGAGAAAAGCAAAAGCAAAAGCATAGTTCATTTTCTTTCTTTCTATCTTTTTTTTTTTCTCTCTCTCTCTTTCTCTCTCTCTCTTTCTCTCACCCGGTCCTCTCCATTACAAAGATTAACGGTAAATACCTTGTCAGAAGCAAGCTCTAATCCCTCACGCACACGCACACGCACACACACACACACACACACACACACACACACACACACACACACACACACACACACACATTCATTCACACACACACACACACACACGGAAGCTATTTTTCAAAAACATAATTTTCCACCACGCACATAACTTTACTCCCTAACACACACACACACACACCACACACACACACACACACACACACACACACACATACCTTTGCAGGGCACATATCACAGCCCCGGGACGCGACAGCAGTAAAAAGGTGTTCAGATAGCAAACCAGAATACCACAAAGCAGCATATAGGACAGCTCCCTCCCGGATGCCTTCACAATCGGGGTATCATCATGACGGCCAAATATTCCGATAACGGTGAGTGTTAAAACGATACCCAGGCAGCTGATACCAACGGGGACGAGGGCGAAGACAGACGACCAGCGCATGTACTTGTGTGGTAGGTCGTAGCAGCTGCTTTTGTTTGCGTAAGGCCATCGTCCAGGACCACAGTCAATACAGGATGATTCTTCGACCATCATCTCCCAGTCCTTGCAAGGTGTGCAGATCCAACAGCAGCTGTCACCCTTTAAGAGACGGGCATTGCGTGTTAGGGGTGTGTGTGTGTGTGTGTGTGTGTGTGTGTGTGTGTGTGTGTGTGTGTGTGTGTGTGTGTGTGTGTGTGTGTGTGTGTGTGTGTGTGTGTGCGTGTGTGCGTGTGTCAGCCAAGGCAGGTGTGTTGAAGTAGTCAATGGATGGACACGAACGCATATACATGGTTTGTTTGGAGAGAGAGAGAGAGAGAGAGAGAGAGAGAGAGAGAGAGAGAGAGAGAGAGAGAGAGAGAGAGAGAGAGAGAGAGAGAGAGAGAGAGAGAGAGAGAGAGAGAGAGAGAGAGAGAGAGAGAGAGAGAGAGAGAGAGAGCGTATGTATGTGTGTGTGTGTAATTGGAGTGTGCGTTTGTTACTGATACTAATAGAACACATTTTTTTCCCTCTCTCACACACCTGATACACCGAAGCAATTTCCGGCCTGGCAATCATGACTCATCAACAACAATAACAAAACATACACACATTTCGAAATTCATTTATCTATCTTACATATCAGGCAATTATTTTAGGCCAAAGCTTTTAACACATACATACATCAACACGCCCATACACCTACACCCTGTCCCCCCTCCCCTCACACACATATAGAGGGAGTCTTAACCTACCTGTTGTACAATTTTGATCTCGCCCACTTGGCAAGGGTGAGAGCATACTGAGGTTGGGACGGTAGTGGTGTCGTTGGCCCACGATACTTCACTCATATTTAAGTCCAGGCGACTGTACCAGCTTCCCACCACCTGTTAGGGGCGGCCAGGGTGCAGGACAGGTGGTGGAGGGGGCAGGGAGGCGAGGGAAGGAAAGAGGAAAAGGGAGGAAGGTTTTAGGTGAATATTATTATCAATAAGTAATTTTCTTCTCTCTCATATGAATTGTCACTCACGATTTCATTCATTTTCTCATCAATTTTCACATACTCTTATAGATATCTTTTTTTTTTCTTCTCTCTCTCTCTCTCTCTCTCTCTCTCTCTCTCTCTCTCTCTCTCTCTCTCTCTCTCTCTCTCTCTCTCTCTCTCTCTCTCTCTCTCTCTCTCTCTCTCCAAATCAATATTCAAATGCTGTCAACTTAATAAAATAATAATGGTCACCTTTTTTTTATTCCCAAACTCATTACGTGTCTCAACCTCACTATTTCAAACGTCCTTTTACTCCCCTCTCACCGCTTGTCTGCTGCTCTCTTTCTCCCCTCTTCCCTCATTTACATTCTTTCATCCCTCACTCTTGCCTCCCCTTCTCTCCTTTACAGACCTAATTCCATTCCCTTACTCCTATATTCCTTCCCTCTTGTCTTCCTTCTATTACTCATTATTCTCTCATCTCCCCTCACTGCCTATCCCTATAACCTCATACTCTCAGTCCTCACAAAGCATATTAGCAGCTTCTTCTCACTCCCTAAACCCATTGGACTCTTATTAGTTCATTTCCAAGATCATTTCCTCATTCAAAACTCCCTTTCTCTCATTTCCTTTTCCTTTTACTCCTAACATCATTAGATCTAACTTTCCTTCCTTACCTCAAAGACTCCTTTTAACTTTCTCTATTACTCCTTGTTACTCCTTTCATTTTGTCACATATCTTGGCGGCTGCAATCTCGCCTTCAACTCCCGCACTCCACTCCACTCCACAGACTTCTCCCACTTCACTCCGCTTCGCATTCTTCCCGCCAAAACATTCCTTACCTTTTCTCTCTCCACCTCAACCCGGTTCCCTCCATTCCTCCTTGTCTCTCTTCTTTCCTCCTCCTTACAAGAAAACATTCCCTTTGATTTAATCTTTTAACCCCACCTGAACGCCTATCTATCCTTCCCTCCCGCCTTGTATCCTACTCTCTCCCTCCTTCCCTCCTTCCCTCCTTCCCTAACTCACGCTGTAGTTGTAGACGGTAGTGCCTGGGATCTTTCTGTAGTTGTAGATGGTGTAGCGAGCTGGTCCATCTCCCCGCTCGTCGAATTTCACCTGAGATCCTACGATTCCTGTAGAAATGAAAAGGTGAGTGAGTGAGTGAGTGTGGGTGTGTGTGCTTTCATACCTCATATCTCTCTCTCTCTCTCTCTCTCTCTCTCTCTCTCTCTCTCTCTCTCTCTCTCTCTCTCTCTCTCTCTCTCTCTCTCTCTCTCTCTCTCCCTTACCTGTACACTTGTTTATCTCACTCTCATTCTTCTAACAACCTAATCTTCTTCTC
>JAPQNM010000037.1:3772519-3775019 GCA_029783475.1 Metacarcinus magister | reverse complement strand
CCAGCCATCCGAGGCGACCCAGTGGAAGTATGAAGTCAGGTTGAGGCGCTGAGCAGCCTTTAGAAGCCCCCTGTGGGTCGAGAGGGATGAGGTTAGTAGGTGAAGAGGTGGTTCAGTGTGTGTATGTGTGTGTGTGTGTGTTTAAACATATTTATGGACACAGTAAAACACAGACACGTAATAAAAACACACACACACACACACGAGCCTTCTTCAAACCTCCTCTACCACACTACATAGATAAAAGAGGCCAGCGTGAGCCCCAGCCTCGTGCCACCTAGAGGAACGCCTCACTAACCCTTGTTTGCCATCACGACGCGCCCGGAACGAGTCCACCCGATGAATAAAAGACATAAAAGAACACACAAGTAAGAGTCTTGGTTGCACGGTGAGAGTCAGAGGAAGGGGGAGAGGGCTGTGAGAGAGAGGTGTGTGGTCTGTGTGTGCCTCAAGAGAGTGTGAGAGTGTCAGGGGATGACTTGAGGAAGATAGGGAAGGAGAGGAGGACAGGAGGAGAGAAGAGAGAGAGGTAAGGAGGAAGAGTAGGAATTCCCTGGAGGAATGTGCAAATTGGAGAGACACTCAAGAGGGGAGGTGAAGAGAGAGAGAGAGAGAGAGAGAGAGAGAGAGAGAGAGAGAGAGAGAGAGAGAGAGAGAGAGAGAGAGAGAGAGAGAGAGAGAGAGAGAGAGAGAGAGAGAGAGAGAGAGAGAGAGAGAGAGTGTGTGTGTGCATCATGTGGAAATACCTGGTTGTTGACATTCTTAAATCTATATTCACACACACACACGCACACACACACACACACACACACACACACACACACACACACACACACACACACACACACACACACACATCACTTATGTAAAGCACTGATGATGTGTCTCTCTCTCTCTCTCTCTCTCTCTCTCTCTCTCTCTCTCTCTCTCTCTCTCTCTCTCTCTCTCTCTCTCTCTCACCTATTCTCTTAATTATGAATCACATGTATTAACTCACCTGGTTACTTATGTATAATGAGAGAGACAGAGAGAGAGAGAGAGAGAGAGAGAGAGAGAGAGAGAGAGAGAGAGAGAGAGAGAGAGAGAGAGAGAGAGAGAGAGAGAGAGAGAGAGAGAGAGAGAGAGAGAAAGAAAAAAAAAGAGAGAGGTGAATGCATGCAGGTGTATGAGGAGTAGATTCAAGAGAGGCAGGTATGAGGCAGGTATGAGGCAGGTATGAGGGAGGTATGAGGGAGGAATGGCAAGCAATATCTGGGGTGACTGATGGGTGTTTGAGGTAATTGAGACTAATGGAGGAGGAGGAGGAGGAGGAGGAGGAGGAGGAGGAGGAGGAGGAGGAGGAGGTAGGAAATAGAGATGGGGTGACCTATCTCTCTCTCTATCTCTCTCTCTCTCTCTCTCTCTCTCTCTCTCTCTCTCTCTCTCTCTCTCTCTCTCTCTCTGTCTCTCTCTCTCTCTCTCTCCTCACAAAGACAAATCAGACATAATCTTCTCCATCAATTTCAAGGGAGAGAGAATTCCTTTTCTTCTCCTCCATGATTTCCTCCTTTCCTCCCTCACCTGGAGAAACTGTGACGTCATTGAACTGATTAGAAATTGGCTCTCCTCCAAATCATCTTTTTTTTTTTTTAACACACCTGTTCTCTCTTGTTTTCCTCGTTGCACACCTGTTCTTACTCTTCCTACACCTGTTAATTGAATGGCGTTACGCAGGTGTTAATTTGTAGGTGTATTGTTTCTTAATAGCTGTTGGTTTTTTCTTTTTTCTTGTGTAATAATTAGTTTTTTCAGATATTTCTCTCTCTCTCTCTGTCTCTCTGTCTCTCTCTCTCTCTCTCTCTCTCTCTCTCTCTCTCTCTCTCTCTCTCTCTCTCTCTCTCTCTTAATACCTTAACATATCAGTATTTTACGTTTATTTCCTCTTACTTAATTAAATCCTCTCGTACTTTTAATCAAGTCAATTCTTATATATCAAACACTCTTTTTAATACAAGGAAAGGAAGTATACGTGTGTGTGTGTGTGTGTGTGTGTGTGTGTGTGTGTGTGTGTGTGTGTGTGTGTGTGTGTGTGTGTGTGTGTGTGTGTGAGAGAGAGAGAAAAAATAAGATAGATAGAGAGAATCGCGTTTTTCATGCCTAGTGGCTCATAAAATACTTAAAGCTTAGTATAACACTGACACACACACACACACACACACACACACACACACACACACACACACACACACACACACACACACACACACACACAGAGAACAACACAGAAAATGCATATAAGAGTTTGTTTTTATAAGTGGTGCAACGTGAAAGTTTGGTGGAGCAGCGTTGGAAGGACAGACAGACAGGTGCTCAGGGAACCAGGTAACAGTCTCTCCCACTTACCAATGAAACAATATTGACGCTATGTGTGTGTGTGTGTGTGTGTGTGTGTGTGTGTGTGTGTGTGTGTGTGTGTGTGTGTGTGTGTGTGTGTGTGTGTGTCGTAACTTAGTCTGTCTTC